>BKCP01008170.1:0-81891 GCA_008636005.1 Striga asiatica | reverse complement strand
AGGATATCATAGATTTCGAGGGGATCGACGGCGTCGTCGGCGTGGGGATCGTCTGTACGGGCGAGCCTTTCCTTCTTAGCGTGGACCACCGGATTAGCGTTGATCAGCCCCAGAGTCATCTCGGAATCCTCTCTCCGATTATCAGCTTGGGTAAAAGAAAAAAAAAATAAAAATAAAAAACTCACGTGACTCGGTCGCGGCACAGTGCAGGCAATCACGCGTCCCAAGTCCCAACAGAAGACTGAAAAATTAACAATGAGGGTGTACAGTTACCATGTGCCACAGCCCACAGAGTCGAGAAAAAGTCCTTAGTTTTCTTCGCTGGTTTCTGTTTTTCAACGCCGATGTGGAGCAGGAGGAAGATGAAGTATGTATGCTGTATTGCAATTAAAATGACAAATAATATAAGTTTTAAGGAGATTGATATGAAATTAGATTTCCAATTTTACCATTTTTTTATTACAATACTGGTGTACTTGCCCAAAATAACTAGAGCACGTTTACACAGGACTACGTTGGAAGGAATGCTATGGAGCCAATGGTTTACTTCTTCATGAAGTCAACCACTAATGTTATAGTGCTACGTAGGTTATGTGAAAAAATAATTAACTCCACATGGCCTACGTGACACTATAACATTGGTGTTTGGCTCCATAAAGGAGCCAACCATTGGCTCCATAGCATTTCTCGACAATTTTTATCTACAATTGTATTGTACTGTAGTGCCCCATTTGTTTTCTTCGAGTTCTCGTATTTTATTTGCTTATTTGCATTGTGTTATGTTTGTGTATTGCTCGACACATCTTGTTTAGATTTATTATAATTAATTAGATGTCCTCGTCTAATCTATATCTATTGTTGTGTACAAATTGTTATATTTTACCGAGTACCGAATCAAGGATTCGTTTCCCGGGTCGATCTCTCGAGGAAGGCGATTCGGAATTTAGCTTTGGTAATGATAACACATAAAAAGAAAACAAAATCCTAAACACTCTAATCAGATAGGGGTTTTGAATAATTACTAACCAAGAAGTAATAAAAAGCAATAATCTACCTAAAAATGTGAATGAAACAAAGATGGAGAAGATAGGGAATCGGGGATAATTAATTCAAATTCTAGCAAAGCCGGGCAATCAATTGTTCAGTTCTAGATTGACACTCTCGCTTAAACATCTAGTGGTTCGCTCCCAATAACTCTTCGTAACAAGGGATTGAACATAGAGGAACAAGCTCGGGCATACAACACAGGCCAATTATCCTAATCCAATAACTTTTCGTAACAAGGGACGAGTCATTGACAAGCACGTATTTCAATCTCAACCCATAGATTATTCAATTACGAAATTATCTATCTCATGCAAGTCTAGGTCTACGACTTCTCCCCTTTCGGTTCAAGAGGTCGCTAATTTAATTAGAAGGAGTTTAATCAACTAATCATGGGAATCAACAAAACCAAACTCGACAACTCAATATCCAATTGTTATCAACTGCAAGATCGAAGTGTCACCCTTCGATTACATCAAACTATCAAGCACAATTTCATCAATTCCTAATCAATTCAATTCACAAAAGAATGAACAAATCGAGCCCGACAAATGCACGTTAAACAAGAACAATCATCCCTTATCCCTAGCAGAAGGAATTAGTTACGTAAATCAAATTCAACAAACATATTCATTCTACTCAAGTCAACAATTATTCATGAATTAAACAAGAGAAAGAAATACTTACAATCAATCCAAGTTCAAATGCTGAATTCGAATTACAAGCTTAATCCCTAACTAAGAAAAGAAGAAGAAAAATGAAAAATAATGATTAAGAGAAGAAAAGGAACAAGGAAGAAGAAGAAAGAAAGGAGGAGAAAGAGATTTTTTCTGTTTTCTGGGGACCTAGGGTTTTCACCCGGTCAAGAGAGACATCCTTTTGTGTGAAGTCCCGAAGTGCTTATATATGCCGAGAAATTGCCGCGGGCGTGAGGAATCAGCACGGCGTGGAGCGCTTCGGTGTCGCGGCGCAGAGAGTCTGGCGCGGCGCGGTGGGAGTTAGGTGTAAGCTCTGGACGTCCGCGGAGGGTAGCACGAGTTGGTGCCGCAGCGCGGCAGGTGCTGTCTTCGCGGCGCGAGGGTAGGGCACAGCGCGGCATTGGGAAGGGGCTTCAGTCGGGGTCGTGGCAGGCAGCGCGGCGCGGTGCGGGGCACGGTGACTTGGGACTTCACGTTTCGGAGTCGTTCGGGCTTGTCTGGTATCAGAATTGAGTTTCGTTTTTTCCTGTGTGCTCCCGACGAACTCCTCTATCTAATTACGCTTGCCCAACTAATTTTTGCCTGAAATCCGGTCCTCCTGAAGCTTTCGACCTACACACCATAAACAAAGAAAAACCGGAAAAATACACGGAAAACACACGAAAGACCAAGAAGAGAGCAAACACGAAATAAACTATAAAATGAACTAAAACTCATGTAAACGACCTAAAATGGGGGAAAAAGAAAGGAAAAATAACAAGGAAAAACGCAACAAAAATGGGACAAACAACTCCCCCACACTTAAACCTTTGTTCGTCCCGAACAAAAAGAAAAGAAAAGACACGAAAGTAAGCGACGAGCATGGATAACAGTTTCAAATAAGACAAGCCTCAAATTAATCAACTTAGCCGAGGAGACTTCCAATGACCAATATAGCACACCTCAATTACATTCAAATGCAACATTTTGATAACACAGACGCTCAAGCATGATAGTACCAAACATATATGTCTCACTCTGTTTCTTTCATAAATATGAAGTGGATACGCTCAAATTGGCCGATCATCATGCATCAACATAAGCTTGCTTATCGTCTATCCATACTCTAAAACAATCAAAAATCATGAAGTGCAAATCAAGAGGACTTCTGGGGTTGCAATAAAGGCAGTTTGCACAAGGGAAAGACCAAAATGAAGAATAAGAGGCTCAAATAAACAATCAAATTTGTTGTGTACAAATTGTTATTTTTATCGAGTATTGAATCGAAAGATTTGTTCCCCGGGTCGATTTCACAAGGAAGGCGGTTCGGAATTTAGAAGAGGTATTGACAACACAAAAAAAAGGAAAACAAATCCTAAACACTCTAATCACGATTGGGGTTTGAGCTGTCAACTAGAAAATAACAGAAAATGCATAAAGCATAAATTAACTCAAAAACATGAAACAAACAATGATAAAGAAGCTAGGGAGTCGGGGATATTTGTTTCGATTCGAAATGCAATTAACGGACAAGTGATCATTCGGTTAAAGGATTCGAATAACCTACTCGTTCAGAGATTCATCCTCAATAACTTTTCGTAACAAGAGGATAAATGTGAACGGAAAATTCACGAGTCGTTTAACACATAGGCAATACGGTTACGAACAAGCCTATTTTATACGAGCCAAGATCGATCAACTCCTCCCCTTTCGGTTCTAAGAGTCGATTAAATTGGACTAGAAGGTGGTTAATCGACTAATCTTTAAGAATTAACAACATCAAACCCGAATGAATCATGTCCAATTGAAAATCAATTGCAAGTTGAGGTGTCACTCATCAACAACATTCAACAATCAAGTATGATAACCGAAAACCCTTTTAAAAACAACTCGCATAAATTGAATGATTCAACAAGCACGATAATCACAATCGAATTCAAAACATCATCCCCTATCCCTAGCGAATCGAATTAATTATTCATATTCAATGCAACACAATCAAGCTCAACAATCACAACAATCATATTCATGGATTAAATGAATAGAAAAACTTACGATTAAAACGGTATGGAATGTTGAATCCGAGATACGAGATTAATCCGAAGGCAATAAAGAAATCAAGATGAAAACCAAGATCAATTGTGTTTTCTCAGATGAAAATCAGGAGAAAAACGAGTTTGGGGTGTTATTTTAGGTCTGGGAACGAGTCCCAGTGCAAAGTCCTCGAAAAAAATGAACAAAACCTAGCTTTTAAAATTCTGGTCGCGACCTCCGTGGCCGCGGGAAGCTCTGAGGCCGCGAGATTTCAGCTGCAGAAGGGCTCCGCGGCCGCGGGATTCCTCCGCTGCCCGCGGTGAAGAAAATTGGGCTGCTGCGCGCGGCTTAATGTTTCGGGCTCGTTTAGGCTCGTCCGAACTCGGAATTGAATTTCGTTTTTCCTACGCGTCGCTAACGAACCCCTCTATCCAATTATGCTCTCGAAACCAATTTTTCCTGAAGATAAAGTTCGTCCGAAGCTCCCGACCTACACACCAAAGACGACAAAACACAAAAACAACCGAAAAAACAAACGAAAAACACTTAAAGACTCAAAATGAAAGAAAACACATAATAAAACCCGAAACAAACTAAAAACGAAAGAAACGACCTAAAACGGGGGGAAAGGAAAAGCGAAACGAGCATAAAAAATGCAACAAAAATGGGACAAACAACTCCCCCACACTTAAACCTTTGTTCGTCCCGAACAAAAAGAAAAGAGAGCAAGACATGAGCATGAATACAGATTCAAATAAGAAGAGTTTCAAAATGTCCAAGTCAACCAGGTCGAATTCCAACGACCTTGAAACCATATGCCTCAAATTTAAACTTGGCCTCGAAATGACAAACTCTCAAATGCATAGATTATAATATAGGCCTCACTCATTTTCTTACATGAATATGTGATAGGTACACTCAAAATTGGTCAATATTCAAGTTTCAACATATGCTTGCCAATCGTTTAAATTACTAGAAAACAATCAAAGCTTGAAAGATGCGAATCAAGAGGACTTCACGGGTTGTAATGTGGCTTAGGTAAAGGTATGAATATATAAGGACAAGAAGCTCAAATAGACAATCAAGGTTCTCGCGTATACTCAAGCATTCCGCTACTCATCCCGAATCAACAAGGCAAAACACTTACTACCCAACCAACATTCCACAAACAACACATAGATGCTCAGAACAAGTTGCAACATCATCACTTAATCTTATTTTTTCTTTTTCTTTTTTTTTATATTTTTATTTGGAGAGTAACTTTTTCCAACAAGATTGAATCAAAAGGACAACATTCTGTAGGTGTGAACATTGGAGGTCATCCAAGTTTCCTACAGTAGTTTCCCAATGCTCATTGCCTGTCAAAATGAATCGACTAGTAAGAGGAGCAGAATCCATTCGATTCGTCCTGTGAACTCTCAATTTTTTTTTATTTTTTTTAATATAGGTCAAGCAATAGAAATCCAACTCCAATTCACCTCATTCAACAACGACACCATTTTCACCAATCATCACAAAATCAGTCAACAAAATACATTATATGCATGGCTGACAAGAAAAGGCTCAAGGCTCAAACGGGCTACTAGGTAGGGTCAACGAACAAGGCTAAAAAGAGCTAATCAAACAAAACGCCTCAATCACTTTCGCAATTTCAAACTCTAATCGATTCCTTTCAAACAAACTCGAGGCAAGTTCTAATCATTCAAGAATATGACCAATATCTCACAAGAAAGAAGAGTAAGAATCAAAACCTCACAAGGCAAATATATGTCACTCAAAGCAATCAAGCATATACCGAGGCAATGACCACACGTCCGTCATCACAACTTCCCAATATCATCAAACATTCATCAACAAATCATATAATCCGCCAACACCATGCTCAACAACACAAAAACCAAAAACTAGTCCGGCCCACTATATAAGCATGCAAAAATTCGAATAACTCCCCCACACTTAAAATGAGGCAATGTCCTCGTTACTTCAACACCAAACAGGAAGTCAAATAAAGGACCTAGCAATTTCATATAATGAACCAATACTAGCAGCTAACACAAGAATAAAAGACTCAAAAGAAAAGACACAAAGCTACCACACAAAGATAAAAAGAGAAAAGGTGTGCAAACCGAAGTGTATCGAGGAGAGTAAGCGTTCACGTGCAAGCCATTCGCCCTCTCTCAACCCAAAAATCTCGATATTCCTCAATCAACGCAATCCTCCTGCTCGAGCTCACGAACACGTACCTGCTAAGAAAAAACACAGAACTCCAAAACTCCCATTATTCAAAGATAAAATAAAAGAGCAAAAAGAAAAATTATCTAAGAAAGTGATAATCACTTGGGTTGCCTCCCAAGAAGCACTTGTTTTACGTCATTAGCTTGAATAAACCTGTGAGGAACTCAGCCAGGGTCCAAGAAGAAGTGATGATCGTGCCACGCCTTTGTATTCTCGAGAAGTGGCAGTGCTGGCTCTAAGGCCAGAAGGCGGGCACTGTGGGCACGAGTGGCGATGTTCTTGATGTAGTGAGTCTGTTCACGAGCAATATCCAATGTTTGGAATAGAGCCTTCCCCAATCGAGCTCCCTCGTCAACCTCGGCAATCAAAGGCACATCAATGGAGCAAGTCGAAGAAAATACCATCACCTCCAAAAAGCAGTGCAGTGGCCTCGGAGGCGGATACTCAAACTCGAAGGTGGGAGGAGGGTCTTGTGAATCGACCTCCTCCTCTAATGTATCGTACCCGGCTCGTGGGAGAATGTCATCCTCTTCGGCCTCACACATTTGCTGTAGAATTCGAGCCAGAGGGTCAAGCATGAGGTGTGGGTTGTCGACTTGTGCCTCAATCGAATCGAGACGTACAGTGAGGCTCTCTATTTGTGTGCTCAGCCGAGCACATCCGAGCTCAATCTCCTTTTCTTGGTTTGCTCGGGCCATCATCCAATCGAGGATGAGGTCGAGCTTGGCATTGTACTATGAGGAGTCGTCCTGGAGCTCATTTAGATGCTCGAGCATGGGATGTGGGTCCTCAACCTCGAGCTTGTGGGCCTGGGACTCGATCGAGTCGATGCGCCTTGCTAGACTTTTCACTTGCTCGCTCAATCGGGCACATTTGAGCTCGATCTCTTCCTCTTGTTTCGCACGGGCCATCAATCGATCTAAGATGAGATCGAGTTTGACATTGTATGCGGCCTCTTCTTCTCGAGCTGATTGAGATGCTATAAAATCAAGAATCCGGTCGAGCTTCTCATTATGCTCGTGGGACTCGTAAGTTTGCTCGACCGTGTAGGGATCCCAGCACTGCTCGGAAGAGTACGGAGATGACTGGTTGTAGCACCCGATGTGATAGCTCGGCTCGTGACCCCAGGACTGAGTGTGCGGTGAGGGGAACACACGGTTGAAATTCATCATACATGCATACCAAAACAGAACAACCACACGTAGCCACGAAAAGGGAGGAAAAAAGAAGGCAAAAACAAAGAAGACAAAAAGAAAAACAAATATGCACAAAAGAAAGAACTAAAATCCCAAAAAACACAAAACAAAGTGAAACACGGAAAATAGAATTAATACCAAAACCAAATATCCTACTTGCCCGGCAACGGCGCCAAATTTGTTGTGTACAAATTGTTATTTTTACCAAGTATTGAATCAAAAGATTCGTTCCCCGGGTCGATCTCACGAGGAAGGCGGTTCGGAATTTAGAAGAGGTATTGACAACACAAAAAAAGGAAAACAAATCCTAAACACTCTAATCACGATTGGGGTTTGGGCTGTCCACTAGAAAATAACAGAAAATGCATAAAACATAAATTAACTCAAAAACATGAAACAAACAATGATAAAGAAGCTAGGGAGTCGGGGATATTTGTTCTGATTCGAAATGCAATTAACGGACAAGTGATCATTCGGTTAAAGGATTCGAATAACCTACTCGTTCAGAGATTCATCCTCAATAACTTTTCGTAACAAGAAGATAAATGTGAACGGAAAATTCACGAGTCGTTTGACACATAGGCAATACGGTTACGAACAAGCCTATTTTATACGAGCCAAGATCGATCAACTCCTCCCCTTTCGGTTCTAAGAGTCGATTAAATTGGACTAGAAGGTGGTTAATCGACTAATCTTTAAGAATTAACAACATCAAAACCGAATGAATCATGTCCAATTGAAAATCAATTGCAAGTTGAGGTGTCACTCATCAACAACATTCAACAATCAAGTATGATAACCGAAAACCCTTTTAAAAACAACTCGCATAAATTGAATGATTCAACAAGCACGATAATCACAATCGAATCAAAACATCATCCCCTATCCCTAGCGAATCGAATTAATTATTCATATTCAATTCAACACAATAAAGCTCAACAATCACAACAATCATATTCATGGATTAAATGAATAGAAAAACTTACGATTAAAACGGTATGGAATGTTGAATCCAAGATAGGAGATTAATCCGAAGGCAATAAAGAAATCAAGATGAAAACCACGATCAATTGTGTTTTCTCGGATGAAAATTAGGAGAAAAACGAGTTTGGGGTGTTATTTTAGGTCTGGGAACGAGTCCCAGTGCAAAGTCCTCGAAAAAAATGAACAAAACCTAGCTTTTAAAATTCTGGTCGCGACCTCCGCGGCCGCGGGAAGCTCCGAGGCCGCGAGATTTCAGCTGCAGAAGGGCTCCGCGGTGAAGAAAATTGGGCTGCTGCACGCGGCTTAATGTTTTGGGCCCGTTTAGGCTTGTCCGAACTCGGAATTGAGTTTTTTTTTTTTTTCCTACGCGTCGCTAACGAACCCCTCTATCCAATTATGCTCTCAAAACCAATTTTTCCTGAAGATAAAGTTCGTCCGAAGCTCCCGACCTACACACCAAAGACGACAAAACACAAAAACAACCGAAAAAACAAACGAAAAACACTTAAAGACTCAAAATGAAGGAAAACACATAATAAAACCCGAAACAGATTAAAAACTTTTTTTAAAGGGAGTATGCTTTTTCCTAACAAGACTAAGACGTAAGGACGACATTCTTTAGGTTTAAACGTTGGAGATCATCCAAGTTTCCTAGAGTGGTTTCCCAATACTCATTACTCGTGAAAAGTTCCACAAGTAAGCGGAGTAGAATCCTTTTAGTCCGCCTTGCGAGTTCCCTTTTCTCTCTCTCTCTCTCTCTCTTTTTTTTTTTTATCAAGCACTCAAAATGCAATTCAACAAGTTCTCAACCTTCTCCAAACACATATTAGAAAGCTCCGTCATCATATCAAGTATACTGTCAAATCTCAATTAATTCATTCGAATCAGTTGACAAGAAATACGGTTCAAGGCTCAACGGGCTACTAGTGAAAATATAAGTTCAAGGGTCAAAGAAAAAGGTTAAAACGAGCTATGTCAAAGAAATGCCTCAATCATTTTTACGAATCACAACTTCAATCGCTTCATTTCAAAACAGACTCAAAGCAAGTTCTGATCAACAAAGATTTCGACCAATACCTCTGAAGAAACAACATAAGGCTCAAACCTCGCAAAAGGGTAAATAAATGTCCAACAAAACGACACATCGAGTTTCATCAAGGCATACTAGTCACGATCATCATCACATCTCCTCAACATCATCAACAATCATTAACGAATCTTAAAATTCACCATAATCCATACTCACAAAACACACAGAACTGACTCCAGAAAAGACACGAAAATAAAATAGAAAATGAAAACAACCTAAAACTAGTTCAGTCCACCATATAAGCATGCAAAAATCCAAATAACTCCCCCACACTTAAAATGAGACAATGTCCTCATTGCTTCAACACCAAACAGAAAGTCAAATAAAGGACCTACCAATTTCATATAATAAACCAATACCAGCAGCTAACACAAGTACACAAACTAAGAAGAAAAAGCAAAAGGAAGAAACACACTCAAAAAATGTAAAAAGAGAAAAGGTGTGCAAACCGGGGGTGACTCAAGGAGACTAAGTGTCCAGTGCATGCCTTTCGCCCAAGCTCCAAGCCTCGATAGGTCCTGACAAGCAAAAACCACACAACTCCCAAAACTCCAATTATTCAAGAATAAAAACTAAAAATGCATAAACAAAATTAGCTAAGAAAGCGGTAAATATCACTTGGGTTGCCTCCCAAGAAGCGCTTGTTTTACGTCATTAGCTTGACGAAACCTGGGGTGACTCATCCAGGGTCTAGAAAAAAGTGACGATTGTGCCACGCCTTTGTATTCTCGAGAAGTGGCAGTGCTGGCTCTAAGGCCAGAAGGCGGGCACTGTGGGCACGAGTGACTATGTTCTTGATGTAGCGAGTCTGTTCATGAGCAATCCCCAATGTTTGGAGCAGAGCCTTCCCCAACCGAGCTCCCTCGTCACCCTCGGCAATCAAAGGCGCATCAATGGAGCAAATCGTCGAAAATACCATCACCTCCGGAAAGCAGTGCAGTGGCCTTAGAGGCGGATGCTCCAACTAGAAGGTGGGAGGAGGGTCTTGTGAATTGACCTCCTCCTCTAATGTATCGTATCTGGCTTGTGGGAGAATGTCATCCTCTTCGGCCTCACACATTTGCTGCAGAATTCGAGCCTGAGGGTAAAGCATGAGGTGTGGGTTGTCGACTTGTGCCTCAATCGAATCGAGACGTATAGTGAGGCTCTCTATTTGTGTGCTTAGCCGAGCACATCCGAGCTCAATATCCTTTTCTTGGTTTGCTCGGGCCATCATCCAGTCGCGGATGAGGTCGAGCTTGGCATTGTACTCTGAGGAGTCGTCTTGGAGCTCATTTAGACGTTCGGGCATGGGATATAGGTCCACAACCTCGAGCTTGTGGGCCTGGGACTCGATCGAGTCGATGCACCTTGCTAGACTTTCCACTTGCTCGCTCAATCGGGCACATCTGAGCTCAATCTCCTCCTCTTGTTTCGCTCGGGCCATCAATCGATTTAAGATGAGATCGAGTTTGGCATTGTATGCGGCCTCCTCTTCTCGAACTGATTTGCAGTCTATGAAGTCCATAATCTGGCTGAGCTTATCATTAAATGCATAGGACTCAGAAGGTTGCTCAATCGGAAGATTGTTCCAGCACTGCTCGGAAGAATACGGGTAAGGTTGGGTGTGGTACCCGAGGAAATAGACCGGCTCGTCGATCCAAGATGGGTAATGCAGGGAGGAGTACCCGTGATTGAAATTCATTGTACCTGCACACCAGAACCAAACAACCACGCGTAGCCAAGAAAGAAAGAAGAAAAAAGAAGGCAAAAACTAAAACAAGCACAAAAGAGAAAAACACATACGCACAAAAGAAACAAAAAACACTAAAAATAGTAAAATAAAGAGAAACACAGAAAATAAGATCAAACACCAAAACTAAATATCCTACTTGCCTTCCCCGGCAACGGCGCCAAATTTGTTGTGTACAAATTGTTATATTTTACCAAGTACCGAATCAAGGATTCGTTTTCCGGGTCGATCTCTCGAGGAAGGCGGTTCGAAATTTAGCTTGGGTAATGATAACATATAAAAAGAAAACAAAATCCAAAACACTCTAATCAGATAGGGGTTTTGAATAATTACTAACCAAAAATTAATAAAAAGCAATAATCTACCTAAAAATGTGAACGGAACAAAGATGGAGAAGCTAGGGAATCGGGGATAATTAATTCAAGTTCTAGTAAAGCCGGGCAATCAATTGTTCGGTTCTAGATTGACACTCTCGCTTAAACATCTAGTGGTTCGCTCCCAATAACTCTTCATAACAAGGGATTGAACATAGACGAACAAGCTCGGGCATAAAACACAAGCCAATTATCCCAATCCCAATAACTTTTCGTAACAAGGGACGAGTCATTGACAAGCACGTATTTCAATCTCAACCCATAGATTATTCAATTACGAAATTATCTATCTCATGCAAGCCTAGGTCTACGACTTCTCCCCTTTTGGTTCAAGAGGTCGCTAATTTAATAAGAAATAGTTTAATCAACTAATCATGGGAATCAACAAAACCAAACTCGACAACTCAATATCCAATTGTTACCAACTGCAAGATCGAAGTGTCACCCTTCGATTACATCAAACTATCAAGCACAATTTCATCAATTCCTAATCAATTCAACTCACAAAAGCATGAACAAATCGAGCCCGACAAATGCACGTTAAACAAGAACAATCATCCTCTATCCCTAGCAGAAGGAATTAGCTACGTAAATCAAATTCAACAAACATAATCATTCTACTCAAGTCAACCATTATTCATGAATTAAACAAGAGAAAGAAATATTTACAATCAATCCAAGTTCAAATGTTGAATTCGAATTACAAGCTTAATCCCTAACTAAGAAAAAGAAGAAGAAAAATGGAAAATAATGATTAAGAGAAGAAAAGGAACGAGGAAGAAGAAGAAAGAAAGGAGGAGAAAGAGATTTTTTCAGTTTTCTCGGGACCTAGGGTTTTCACCCGGTCAAGTGAGACGTCCTTTTGTGTGAAGTCTTAGAGTGCTTATAAATGCCGAGAAATTGCCGCGGGCGTGAGGAATCAGCACGGCGTGGAGCGCTTCGGTGCCGCGGTACGGAGAGTCTGGCGCGGCGCGGTGGGAGTCAGGTGTTGGCTCTGGACGTCCGCGGAGGGTAGCACGAGTTGATGCCGCGGCGTGGAGAGAGCAGGCACCGCGGCGCGGGACAGTGCAACGGCGCGGCAGGTGCTTTCTTCGCGGCGCGAGGGTAGAGCACGGCGCGGCACTGGGAAGAGGCTTCAGTCGGGGTCGTGGCAGGCAGCGCGGCGCGGTGACCTGGGACTGGACCTGGGACTTCACGTTTCGGAGTCGTTCGGGCTCGTCTGGTATCTGAATTGAGTTCCGTTTTTTCTTGTGTGCTCCCAGCGAACTCCTCTATCTAATTACGCTTGCCCGACTAATTTTTTCCTGAAATCAGGTCCTCCCGAAGCTTTCGACCTACACACCATAAACAAAGGAAAACAGGAAAAATACACGAAAAACACACGAAAGACCAGGAAGAGAGCAAACACGAAATAAACTATAAAATGAACTAAAACTCATGTAAACGACCTAAAATGGGGGAAAAAAAAGGAAAAATAACAAGAAAAAACGCAACAAAAATGGGACAAACATCTATATATATATATAAAGAGGTTGTTGGAAAAATATATTAATAGAAAGTTTGACCAAATAAATATAATATTTGACTTACTATTAATGGAAAGTTTAAAAAAACATACATGAATCATTAGTAACAAAATCTAAATCCTATTTTTTTTTGTAACAAATTTGGAGATTTTTATGGCAAAATTTGAATGCCATTTTTTTCGTATCATATTTTATTTTTTTACCAAAATTTAAATCATATCTTTTTTGGTAACAAATTTGGAGATTCTTATACAAAAAAAATGTCAATTATGTATGAAAACAATTCTAAATACAAATTAATTTAAAAACCGTACAAACTGGACACAAATTTATGAAGCAAATAGTTGTATAGTTCTTAACCAATTTTTTCAATCTTATTGAATAATTTTTTCTTTCAAAATAATTGTGTAAATTGGATAAAGCCACGTGCAATTTTTATTTTAAAATAAAACTGATATTTGGACGGGATGTACATTCAAAATTGTGTTCACATTTTTTGGTAATAAAAGCGGTTCATCATTGATATTTAAAGTCACCTTATCCAATTATTTAGGATAAATTATGTGCAACTTTTCAAAATTTTAATGCATCGATTTTTTTGGATTCTTATGTTTTTACTTAATCATGTTTTACCGAGATTTTGGTAAGTTCATATCATTTTTTTTTGTGG
The DNA here is from genome assembly GCA_008636005.1 of Striga asiatica. NCBI lineage: Eukaryota > Viridiplantae > Streptophyta > Magnoliopsida > Lamiales > Orobanchaceae > Striga > Striga asiatica. The sequence continues at coordinate 68,329 of BKCP01008170.1, read as the reverse complement.
TTAAGTTCATATCATTTTCTTTACAAACATTAACAATTTATTTCAATTTTTTATTAGAATTATTTTCAATTCAATTTGTTTGGTACAAAAATCGGTGCAATGTTGAAAAAATTCGGTTGCATTTTTAGGAAACATTGATGATTTTTTTATTTGGTTTTAAAAAAATTCGGATCAATTTGTTTGATAAAAAAAATCGGTTTATTGGTAGAAAAATCGATTTCATTTCTAGGAGTAACTAATGATTCTTTTCAATTTTTCTTAATTGAAATTTAGAATTAGATTTAAAATAAATAATGGGTGAAAATCCCTAAAAAAATTCTACTTTAATTTTGTTAAATAAATAAGATCCTTTATTTTTTTTTAAAAAAATTATTAACTAATAACTAATAATCTGCAATTTTGGATAAATTCGAAACGTGCCAAAGAATCAAATCAATAATATTGTACATAAGGAAGTGTTTAGGGCTTGATTGTTTATGAAATAATTTGTTCAAAATGAGTTATTTTGGTTAACCATAGTTAATTTTGGAAAAGTGGTATATTTAGTTATAGTGGAATTTTAAAAATGTATTAAAATAATATTTAAAATAAAATGATTAAAATTGATTTGATGTAAAAGTAGGAGATAAATGATTGGAAATGATAGGTAGTTAAAATTATGTGAGTGTATGAATAGTGAATTAAAGTTGATGTTATGTGTAAGAATGATTGGTTTGTATTATTTAATTATATTAATAATATTAAAGATAGTGGGGTTGAGTTAAAGTTGAGTTAGATTTTGAGTATAAGATAAAAATGAGTAAATTAACTCATAAACAAGCATGCTCTTAATAACATATAAATTTCATTTTCATGAAATTTAAATGGCATTAGACAATTTAAATACAAAAATACCTTTTAAAAAATAAATGAGTAATAAATGATCCTGTGCATCGCACGGGTACCGTACTAAATAATCTAATAAGTCGTATAATTCTATTAACTGCTCGTCGTCAATCGAAATCGTATGGAAATCCTTAGTTTTCGCGTTGTGTTCTTCGAGCCGTTTTCCTAGCAAGCGATACTCGGTCCATTCTATTTGGACATTTTTTGTCCGCCTAGATAATTTTATTTCGGCCCCTTTATTGTGTAATTTTCGGTTCTTTACTAGCTTCTAAAATCAGTCCATTTTTAGTTAACTATTTGGCCAAAATTTGCTAATTATGTTGACCCATTTCCTTTGTATACCTCTTGGCCCATATTTTTGTTTTGCACGTTCAAAAATTTTGGAAGTGAGAGATATTTTCTTTTCCCCGCTGTTGAAATTTTGTTGCGATCTTTCGGTAAAACCTCGCACGTCTTCCCCTACATAAGACTTAGTCGAGAATTCTTTTCTCCTTCACATATTTCTCTGTTCACCTCTCTTTCATAGCAGCAGTGTCGGCATATATATATATATATAGTGTGCCAATTTGATGGCAATAGTAATGCTGTCCCATTGGCTGTTGGCTCCTTAGCATTATTGTTGATGGCAATTTGTCTATTCCTCTGCCAATGGCCTACTTTACTTTATCAAAATAATTATTTTGCTCCTTCATCTCTCAGTATAAATATGCGTGTTCTGTTGCTGAACAAAATACACAAGACGAAAGAAATCAGACTGAGAAAGGAAAAATAGAGAGAAAATAAGATAAAAAAGTATTGGTTATCAAAATAACAAAAGAGAGATATTTTTATTCCTATTTTTTAAGTGTTCAATTCTCGACTCCGTTCCAGTTCGTCGGAGCTCGTAAATCTGGTGTGCTACAGATTTAGAGACGTTTTCCGTTGTATCTTTGGGGAAGTTATGCCTGAACCGTTAATACCACACGGGGCGTATTCTTCTTGCGGAAAGAGTTTTAATCGCCTCGGCTAAATTCTTTTTGTATTTTTTTCCAGTTGTAATTTATTTTTCAGTTCAATTGTAATTTTCTATTTTAGATTATTTGTAAGAACTGAAAATTACATATCAGTTCGTAGGATTCCTGTGTAATTTTTATACCCAATTTCTAACAATCGCAAGAAGAATATTGTCAACCTACTGAACTGATGGCATCCACCGGAGATGGTTCCAACACTCAGCAGAGAATCAACACCGTTATTCATCATCATAATGTACCTGTTGTCCATGTCCCTACTGCTGAGAAGCCCAAAAAATTCAACGGGCTTGATTTCAAAAGGTGGCAACAAAAGATGCATTTTTACCATACCACTTTGGGTTTGGTAAAATACCTGAAGGACGACCCTCCGGTTATTGCTGAAAATGAGACCAATGCTGAACTACGCGCTGCGTACGAGGTTTGAGGGCAAGGTGATTCCCTTTGCCGTAACTATATCCTTAACGGACTTAGTAACGAGTTGTACAATGTGTACAGCTCGGTTGGATCTGCCAAAGAGCTTTGGGCTGCTTTGGAAGAAGTACAAGACTGAGGATGCTGGGACGAAGAAATTCGTTGTCGGCAAGTTTCTTGACTTCAAGATGGTCGACTCGAAGACCGTAGTTACTAAGTCCAATTTCACAGAATATCAGGCGAAAAGGCGATGTTTTACAAGGTTCGATTCTTGGGCTCACAGGACACGCTGTTGGATGAGTCGGGCTCCCATTATTTTTTTCGGTGTTTTATTCAGGGCTCGATCGATTTTATATTCGACAATGCAAAATCGCTATATCAGGAGTGCAGAATCTCGGTTGTGGGTGATGGATATGCAATAGCAGCCCAACACAGTAATTCGGACACCGATGAAATGGGCTTTAGTTTCAACTTATCTTGTACGATATCCATGTTGAAGGAATGTCTCTGAGCGAGTCATTCCAAGTTGCGGCTGTGATTGAAAAGCTGCCGCCGAGTTGGAAAGACTTCAAGAACTACCTCAAACATAAGAGGAAGGAAATGAGTCTTGAAGACTTGGTTGTTCGTCTTCGTATTGAAGAAGACAACCGTAATTCATCGAGGAAAATTCCGATGATGGAGGCTCGTACCAACTTGCTGGAGCAAGGCAACTCGAGCAAGAGAAAGCCCCTTGAAAAAAGGAAGCAGCAAGGCAAGGTTTGGAAGTTTACCGGCACTTGCTACAACTGTGGAAAGCCCAACCATATGGCGAAAGACTGCAAGAGGCCAAAGAAGGCTGGGCCACAGAAAGGGCAACCGAGTGCCCTTGTTGCTGAACACGGCCTTGTGCCTGGTGAACTAACCGACTTTGATACGTCGGTTGTGATGTTTGAAGCCAATATGGTGGATAATCCAAGGGAGTGGTACATCGATACTGGTGCCACTCGTCATTTGTGTTCCGATAAGGAGTATTTCCTGAATACACTCATGCTAAGAGTCGGAAACTTTACATGGCAAACTCCTCCATGGCTGATGTGGCTGGTGTGGGAACTGTGGTTCTGAAGTTGACTTCTGGAAAGGAATTGAAGCTTAAAGATGTTCTGCATGTCCCAGACATCCGCAAGAATTCGGTCTCCGGATCTCTTCTTGTTGAGCATGGATTTAGGCTGGTATTTGATGCTAAGAAGTTTGTTCTTAGCAAGTTTGGAACTTTCCTTGGTCGTGGCTATCTCGAAAATGGTATGTTCAAAATGAATGTAATGGCCGTGAGCCGTGTAACCGTTTTAAATGATAATGAAAAGCCTATTTCTGTTTATACCGTTGAGTGCTCTGATTTATGGCATATTAGATTGGGACATGTAAATCTAAATGCAATTAAACGGTTAATGAATTTAGAATTAATTCCTAATTCTAAATTGAATCACTGAAGAAATGTGAAATTTGTATTGAAGCAAAAATGGCTAAGTTGCCTTTTCACTCGGTGGATAGGAATACTGAACCATTAGGCTTGATCCATACTGATGTATGTGATATGAAAAGTGTGCAAACAAGAACTGGTAAAAAGTATTTTATTACTTTTATTGATGATTGCGCAAAGTTTTGCTACTTATATTTGTTAAGAAGCAAAGACAAGGCTGTGGAAGAGTTTAAGATCTATAAGACCGAAGTTGAAAATCAACTCGGCAAAAAGATTAAAATAATTCGAAGTGATTGGGGTGGGGAGTATGTAGCTCCTTTTGAACAAATATGTTCTAAATATGGCATAATTCATCAAACAACGACCCCTTATTCTCCACAGTCGAACGGTGTTATTGAACGCAAGGACCGTACGTTAAAAGAAATGATGAATGTCATGTTGATAAATTCAGGATTACCCCAAAACATGTGGGGGGAAGTTGTTTTAACAGCAAATCATATTCTGAATAAAATACCACCTAAAGGGAAAAATGAGACTCCTTACGAAATGTGGAAATATCGTAAGCCGTCTTATAAATACCTGAAAGTGTGGGGGTGTTTGACTAAGGTTTCAGTTCCTGAACCCAAGCAAATGAGAATCGGGCTAAAGACGGTCGATTGTGTGTTTATTGGACATGCGTAGAATAGTACAGGATATAGATTTCTGGTTCATAAATTAGAAAATCCAGAGGTATCTGTTGGTACCATGATTGAGTCGAGTAATGCTATGTTCTTTGAGAATATATTTCCTCTGAAGGAAATGGCAGAATCTAGTTCTAATAAACGAACATATGAAACTGCTAGTGGTTCTGTACCAAAGGGTACTGATGAAGAATCGAGACGTAGTAAAAGAGTAAAAACGGCTAAAACGTTTGGACCTGATTTTATTACGTATATGTTGGACGATGAACCGAGTTCCCTTAAGGAAGCTCTGTCCAGCCTAGATGGACCACTCTGGGAAGAAGCTATAAACAGCGAAATCGAGTCCATTATGAAAAATCATACTTGAGAGTTGGTTGACCTACCTGAGGGTTGTAAACATTTAGGATGCAAGTGGATCCTAAAGAAGAAATATAAAGCTGATGGATCTATTGACAAGTTTAAAGCACGATTGGTGGTCAAAGGCTTTAAAAAAAATGAAGGGTATGATTTCTTTGATACATATTCACCAGTTACGGATTTAGCGTCGATAAGAGTGCTTCTCTCGATTGCTGCTTTGCACAATCTTGAGATTCACCAAATGGATGTCAAAACGGCATTTTTGAATGGTGAATTAGAAGAAGAAATGTACATGGAACAACCTGAAGGGTTTGTTGCACCTCGACAAGGGAGAAAGGTGTGTAGATTGATCAAATCTTTGTACGGTCTGAAACAAGCTCCGAAACAATGGCATTTGAAATTTGATGGCGTAATGTTGTCAAATGATTCAAAATCAACGAATGTGAAAAATGTGTTTATGTCAAGAGTACATCAAATACATTTGTGATTGTATGTCTATATGTAGACGATATGTTGATCATGGGGAGTAGCCATGATGTGATCATGGATACGAAAAGAATGTTGAAGAGAAATTACTACATGAAAGATATGGGTTTGGCTGATGTTGTTCTTGGAATAAGGATTATCAGAACCCAAGATGGAATTGTCTTGTCACAATCTCATTATGTAGAGAAAGTGCTCAAGAAATTTAATGCCTATGACGGTGCACAGTCTTGTTGTAAGACGCCCTTTGATCTTAGTATATATCTGGTGGCTAATAAAGGTCAACCAGTGGCTCAATTGGAATATTCACGGATAATAGGGAGTCTGATGTACTTGACAAATTGTACACGACCAGACTTGGCCTATCCGGTGAGTAAGTTGAGCAGATTTACAAGTAATCCCAGTCATAAGCACTGGAATGCTTTGAGAAGGGTACTTAAGTACTTAAGGTACACCCTTGAATACGGGCTAAAATACTCGAGATATCCAGCCGTACTTGAAGGGTACTGTGATGCAAGTTGGATATCAGATTCGAGAGATTCTCGCTCCACTAGTGGATATGTTTTCTGTATTGGAGGAGGTGCAGTTTTGTGGAAATCCACAAAACAAACATGTATAGCTCGGTCAATGATGGAATCGGAGTTCATCTCTTTAGATAAAGCTGGTCAAAAAGCCGAGTGGCTTAGAAATTTTTTATCCGATATTCCATGTTGGGATAAGATTTTGCCGCCTGTGATGATTCACTGTGATAGCCAAGCTGCTATAGGTAGGGCGCAAAGCAATTTGTATAACGGTAATTCTAGACATATTTCTCGCAGACATAATACCGTACGCCAATTGATCACAAATGGTGATATTTCCATTGACTATGTGAAGTCTAAGGAAAATTTGGCTGATCCTTTGACGAAAGGATTGAATAGAGATCAATTAGGAGTTTTGCTGGAAGAAATGGGATTAAAAATCCACAATGTAAAGAATGATCATAGTGGTAACCCTACCATGCTGAGTGGAGATCCCACGAACGTGGTTCAAAGGGAAAACTAAGCTATAAAAATTCAGTTGAGCACTTGGAACATATGAATGTCCAAAGTTATTCCCTATAGCACTCCAAGTGCAAGATTACCTGTTGATTGTGGTGAGGGTAAGTTATGTGGACTTTTAATGAATCCCTAACCTTGTAAAGGTGGAGTAATACAGGATACTCTTGATAGAGAGGTCACCTATATAAGTGTGAAGTGTGGGCCGCTTCAAATGTAAACACTTATGAATCCAAAGTGTTGTCCATGGCCAAAACGGACACAACGTTAGAACGAAATGGAGTTAAGACTCTATTGTGTAAATGTCATTGTCTTGGTGTACACTATGGAGGAATTGTTCAAGGCATTATGTCTACTAGGCCGCCAGTGCATCCGATGATGTTTACTAAGAAAGGTTCAAAGTGAAAAGCTACATTTTCTGATACAATAGAGTTTATTGAGGATTGAGCACAAGAGTATGCATACGTGCATAAATTTATTTCCACTCAGGTGGGGGATTGTTAATAATTGAGTGTAAACAAATTTCAAAGGGAACCCATAACTCATCCTTCTTGAATTGTGTGAAGGAATTTATCATCAGATTTGTCTATTTCCCACATGATTGTCCAATTAAAAAAAAAATATTTTGAGCGTTAGATAGTGTGCCAATTTGATGGCAATTTGTCTATTCCTCTACCAATGGCCTACTTTAATTTATCAGAATAATTATTTTGCTCCCTCATCTCTCAGTATAAATATGCGTGTTCTGTTGCTGAAAAAAATACACAAGACGAAAGAAATCAGACTGGGAAAGGAAAAATAGAGAGAAAATAAGATAAAAAATATTTGTTATCAAAATAACAAAAGAGAGATATTTTTATTCCTATTTTTTAAGTGCTCAATTCTCGATTCCGTTCCAGTTCGTCGGAGCTCGTAAATCTGGTGTTCTACAGATTTAGAGACATTTATCGTTGTATCTTTGGGGAAGTTACGCCTGAACCGTTAGCACCACACGGGACGTATTCTTCTTGCGGAAAGAGTTTTACTCGCCTCGGCTAAATTCTTTCTGTATTTTTTCTAGTTGTAATTTATTTTTCAGTTCAATTGTAATTTTATATTTTAGATCATTTGTAAGAATTGAAAATTACATATCAGTTCGTAGGATTCTTGTGTAATTTTTACACCTAATTTCTAACAGAAAAAAAAAAAAATTGCCATTAATTCCGGCGACTGCAAACCGCAATCGGCGTTCATCTCCGAGCACCCAGTATCATTCTCTCCCTTCGAGTAAGCACATCATGTCCGACCTCGAGTAGCAAGTCCGTCAGACCCAGCAACTCCGTTTGCGAGACGCCGACAGACCCATTCACCATTCTTTCCGGCGAGACCTTCCCCTCCAAGAGGCCTTGCCATCAACAGCCATCAGCCTCCGTCAGATCTCAAACCGTCGCGCAGCAGCCGATCGTGAGGAGCCTCTGTCCATGGCCAGTCCATTTGATTTTTCAAGCGAGCTTGTAGATTCTCGAAGGAAGGTATATCGTTGAACCTCCTCGTTAATTTTGCTCGTGTCAAAATCGTGCAATCATTGTCGTGCGATGTACCTTCCTTCGGGATTCCCGAAGGAAGGTATATCGTTGAATCGTTTCTCGACGGAGTATTTATCGGTTCATTCATTGAACTGTGAGTTTTATCGTGGGATTTTGGAACTCTCGTTGGCATTATTGTTGTGTTTAAAATCGTGAAATAGTCGAGCCTCAATTTGTGGATTTTTGTGAACCATCGTTGTTTTTGCCCTTCGTTTATTTCCGAGCCTTATTGTCGTTTCGTTTTTCCTAGCCAAACCGGTTTTTTTTATAAAATTTAGAAACAATGGAAAATCGGTTTTATTTTTGAAATTTTCGAAAAAAAAATCGAGCCTTTGTCGGGAGCAAAATCATCGTCAAAATCTGTCACCGGAAATTTTTCGCAGTGCAGTGTTCTGCAGTCTGTCCATTTTCTTTTGTTTCTATTCTCCCGCGACCCAAATCCATTCCAACAGTATAGGCCGCTCTTTTCTTTTGCCAAGAGCCCAGGAGATTATTTCGCAACCCAATTCGCCCCGCCCAGGAGGTTTTGGAGCGGCCCATCAGATTTGCGCGAGCGGCCCATTTGCAAGGAAGAAGAACGCGCGGGCCGTGTGCAGCCCGCATACAGCCCGTGTTTTGGCCTGCGAGCCCGCTCTCCGGCCCGATAAGGCCCGCGCTCTTTCCCAACCTGGGGCAGGCCTCTTGTGGCCCATTTTTCTTGCGAGCATGCGGCCCAAATCGTGCGCGAGGCCTAAATGCATGGTAGCCTTTGGCCAGTGTTTGGACAGGCGGCCCAGTTCAACTTTTTGGTCCATTTTGTGTACCGGGAGCTTGTTTTCCGTGTCGACCCCATTTTTTTAAAATTTTTAATAAAATGGGAGAAATCCGGGAAAAATTATTTTTTAAGTCTCGTGACCCGTTTTCTTTACCCGAGTCTTTTTTTTAAAAAAATTGAGAGTAATAAGTCCACGAAAAATCCGATAAAATCCCTCAATCATTTTTTGTTGATTAAGTGTGATTTTTCTATTATTTCCGAGTACTGAAATAAATTATTGATATATTATCTCGCTTAAATATAGGTTTCTGAGGAGTCGAGCCCTCAACCTACCGAGTCGCTTGTGCTTATCCGACATTCCGAACAGTTGGGTATTTATAAACTTTACTATGCAGTTATTCTTTATAATCACTAGATTTTATAATCGATGTATGCATGTGAACCATGACCCTATCTTAGGATGCGGATTCAACCTATATGGTATCCCCGTCGGTGGATGCGGATTCGACCGTCGACGGTGCCTAATGAGAGGAAGTCTCTGTTATAGCCTAACGAGAGGCCATGTCTTTGGATGCGGATTCGACCATTGACATGTGCTCCTGTTGTTGGATGCAGTTTCGACCTTCAGTTGTTATATAATTGTACATTTGAGCATTATATGAGATGTGATATTTGTTATTTATTCTTGTCCATGTTGCGATTCTACTATTTGTTATTATACTGAATAGATTGCACGGTAATTCCCACGGTGAGCTTTGTTGTTTGCCCACACCCATTATTATATCTTTTTCGGGTTGAGCTGGTGGTGGGGCAAAGGATGTGTACGGGGTAGAGACCGAACGGACAAAAACATTATATTATCCAAAAGCCTGCTCGGGTTCGCGTATGCAAAAACGAGGGAATGAATCGAACGATGAACAGGCGTACCAGGGGTAACGTGTCCGACCAGAGCTAATAATCATCAACATTTGCCCGTACGATATGCATTTAATGCAGCAGGATTCGGTAATCACCCATCTAAGGGTGTTTAACAAGCAGGGCTACGTGTCGCAACCCGGCTGAAGTAACTTTATTGAGATGAGATTAAGTAGTACAATGGCATTAAACGTGGTGTGACTAAATATCAAAAAATATCTTGTAAAGGAAAATAGAAAATAAAATCCAAAAGAAGATTGTAATAAGTCCTCAAATTTTCTATAAAAGGAAGAAGAGGCAACATTAAATACAATGAGTAAATGCTCTCATTAATACCATAAAAGTCATGAATAGAGCTAACATTCGTTCTGAATCCTATATAAAATCCTATTCGTTCAGACCGAACCAAGTATACATTTTAGTATACAGTTCGAATACATTGTTGGTCATATTTTAGACATAACAGGATGAAACGAGTGGGGTCATTTTATTTGATTATTATGAACTATGTTGATTCTGCTTCCGCTTAAACTTGTTTTCAAAACTTATGATTGGTTGTGAACTGATAATTTGGATATTGACTGACTTTGAACTTGGTTTTGAAACTATTGGTGTTTTGATGAATATACGAGATTGTGTTGATGTGTATGATATCTCGTATGTGGAATATGGTGTTTTGATGAATATACGAGATTGTGTTGATGTGTATGATATCTCGTATGTGGAATATAGGTATTGATGTTGGGCAATGAGATCCCAAAGGCTTACAATGATGCTAAGCCGAGTGATATGACTGTAGGAATTGAGTAGCGCCCGATATAAATGTTTTCAAATCAAAAAATAAATTTTAAAAAATTTACTCTGATTTTTAAAAACTCGGGATTTTTCCTCTAAAAATAATGGGACGTTACATGTACTGTCTTAATACAATATTTCATTTTTCATGTCATCCATTGCCTGCATTTTGAGTTTCTTTTTTTTTAAGTTTTTATTTTATTTTATTTTTTTGTACATTAGTGGCTTCTTCAATGAAGACACATTTTAAGCAGTCCTTAGTCAGTCATTTGTTTTTGGAAAAAATAACAACAAAGGCGAAAAAGTTGTAAAAAAAATACAGGTAACTCCAAACCATTTCGGCTTAACATCGTTCACAACAAACAAAGCCATCATTAACTTAATATGTGTTCTAGAAAAACATTAGTCACGTATTCAAGTCCCAGGTAAGGAAGACCAAAATGAATACAGAGAACAGAAAATCCATTTATAATGAAAAATATAAAAATAGACATTTTCGGAGAGAAACATCAATGTTAGAATCAGGGCCGGCACTTGGGGAAGCAACCTAGACCCATGCCTAGGGCCTCCATTTATTTGGAGCCTCATTGTTTTTTAAATATTATGTATTTTTATTGGGTTTTATCTAGGAAAATTTTCATTTATCCTACTAGATTTTAAAAATATTGTAGAAATAAAATCCATAAACAAATAATTACGTCTCTACCTAATAGATAATATATAACTACATTAATGCCTAAATAGGAATCAGTTATACATGGCTAAAAAATTTGTCAACAAAAATAACGCCCCCGACCTATAATTACGCCCATGATTGCTAATTAAATGGGAACATTAAAATAGGAATCCATTATATAAAGAATGAAAATATATCCAAAACATAATCCCGGATTAGTATATGTTGAGTTTATATTTAGTATAAAACAAAGGACAGTATATTGAGTTTAAATTTAACCTTCTTCCTAAAACAAAGGACACTGTTAAATTTCATCGTCGAAGTATATGTTGAGTTTAAAAGTCAATGTAATTTTTAATGTCTTGAATTGACAGTATATATTGAGTTTATATTTAGTATATGTTGCAATAATCTCCTAATATACCAAAAAAACAAAACAACAAATTACTCCTTTGTTAGTTTCGACTTCAATAAAAAATTCTCTTACTATACCACACATAAACTATGATATAGTATGGTATTTTTCGTTGATAAAAAACATTATTTGGTTTCGTATTATTTTTTTTGTTTTTGTCGTTTCTTTAACTGTGTTTTATTGACGGTATATGTATTTTTTTCATAAAAATTGCAGCTACAACGAAGTATATGTTGAGTTCAAAAGTGAGTATAAATTTTCATATCTTGAATGGGCAATATATATTAAGTTTATATTTATTATATATTTGGTATATGATGTACATATATTGTATATACTGATCATTAACTAATTTGTACAATGAAACTATAGTACTAGAGCATGCAAAAGATTCATTATCGCCAAAGATCAAAAACCTTTCGTGCGTAATCCCAAAAACTCACGACCTCAATTGACGTTCACCATTAACGCATGCCATTAAACAAACGGAGAAAAACCTCAACCTTATCGATAAATAAATAAAAAAAAAAGTGCAGCAAAACTATGAATAACAAACAATCTAACACCAACAGACCGCGAAGGTGGAGGAGATTGGGCTGAGAGAGGAAAATCTGGCAGGCGTTGACGCATATGCGTCGGATCTCCACCTCCGAGAGCTTGACCTTTTTTCCCCTTTCCCGTCGAGCAGCCGTCGGATTATGTTGTCCAGTACGACCTTGTCCATCATCCCCTCCATCGTCATCATCTTTAGTGTTTTGTCGGAAGCGTTTGACAGTTTTTTCCGAGTAGAACGTGGTAGTTTAGTCTTGGCCATTGAAGAGTGTTCGGGAAATAGGGCAAAAGAAATGGAGGTTTTTGCAGATAGAGAGATGGTGAACGTGGGCGGTGGTGTTGTTTTAGAGAGAGAGAGAGAGAGATAATTAATTCTTTCGATTTATTTGGTAAGTAAATCTCAGTTATTGTTATGAATGTATTTAATTTGTCCGAAAATTGTTTCATAAAGGTTAAAAGGAATTTGTACCATATCAAGTATATTTGCAATAATTTGTGGTTGTTTAGGTTATTTTATAAATAAAAATAAAAGCGGTACAAAAGTGTTATATAAATTAAATATGTTCGTATGGGGTGCAAATTCCTCTTTTGTCTATTTACACAAATGAAGGGGCTAATGGCTAAATATGGACTTAGCCCATTACACATATGAAGGGGCTAATGGCTAAATATGTACTTTGTGTGGGAATTTGAGGCATTAAATATTTCATTTGTTTTCTTATGATGTTCGATCAGAACAAGTTGTGTCAGTAATATGGTTTTTAATTTCTTCTCCTTGTGGCCCTCGTGACTGCTTGAATGTAATTTATTAAAAATCTTTATACGTCAGAGGTAATTTATCAATTCCAAGGTCTAAAAAAACAAGAAAAATCATTTTTTTAATTATTTAGGGGGCGATTGTATATGGATTGTACAATAAAAAAACTAATCAAAACTCAAATTTAACTAAACTTTAACTCTACTCCAATATCTCCAATATTATTAATATAATTAAATAATATCAACCAATCATTCTTACACATCACATCAACTTTAATTCACTATTCATCCACTCACATAATTTTAACTAACCATCACTTCCAATCATTTTTTCTTACTTTTATATCAAATCAACTTTAATTATTTTATTTTAAATATTATTTTAATATATTCACTAATAATTAATCATACCACATTTTTTCAAACTTAGCTGTAGTTAAGAAAAAACTAGTTTTTTACTAGTTCAATTCATATACAATCACACCCTTATTTATTACATAATCTTGTTTAATTAGATTTTTTTTTATGATTCTATCTGTAAATAGACCTAATTACACGCAAGTTCAAACCGAGAAAATTGAAAAGAAAAAATTTGTATGAACCTCCAAATTTTTAGAGACGGCCCTAATTAAAATATGGTACCACTCAAAGATCTGTAAAATTGCGAAAAATAATGTCGATTAAAATTGAGCAGTGACAAAATTTGACCACAAATCTGACAACCACAGACGGTGATGCATTGTAGAATTTAAGGGGGGTGCATTTTTTCGGCGGTCGTCACCAAACTGCGGTAGCCTCGATGATGTACAACATAGAACAATTTGTTGTTAGGTGGCACATAGAACTTGTGTCAATAGAGTGACTTAACAAGACGTTAGGTGGAGCTAGTATTTTCATAGTTTAGTCTAATAATCCAAAATTCTGCAATTGTTCATTGCTACACCTAATTGGGAGTTGAATAGTCCAAAATTCTACAAATTAGGGTTGTTTAATCTTTTTGTACTGTTGCTACATTGCAGACTTGTCAAATCTTGGCATCCCGCTCAAGACTCAATATTCACGTGAATCCACGATTGAGGAGCTTCCGATCGTGAGTCGTTAATCTGTCAGGCACTAATCGCTTCCAACAAACGCATAACAAAGGGTAAATAATAGGTGTAATCTTGTCTTTTTTTTTTTTCTCCAAAACTATAGATAATAGGTGTAATCTTGTCGACAGCCTAACAAATGTGTCCCTAATGTATGTTTGCAGCCGCGTGCTCGGTGATCGCCTCTACACTTTTATTATTTTGGATATCATAATATAACTAAGGGTAAGTTCTCCTAAAGTTCCTAAGTGACTTTTCATTTTTCTCCTCAGTCCTCATACCTTTATTTCTTCATTTCAACTCCCTAATTCCTTAATTTTCTTCTTCCTAACTCCCTAATGTTAAAATTAAATCAAAATTAAAATGTTTTATTACATCATCCCACTACCATATTATTTTATTTGTTTTCTCTTTCATCAACCACAACACATAATAGTATTTTATTACTTTTAATCAATCTTCTTCTACACCCTTTCTCCCTCCCTCCCGTCACTCTCCCGTCTTCCTCCATTTCCGGCGACTGCTTCCATTTTTTTTTTTTTTCAGGTCGGTCTCTCCGGCGACCCAAATCCGGCGTGAAGAACTCCGGCAACAACAAATCCGGCCAAAGAAGTGATTCCGACGTCAAATTTGTTCGGCCAAGAATTCATTTTTTCCGGCAACATTCGTGCTTTTTCCGGCCAAAATTTGAAGTAGCAAGTAATATATGTATTATATGAGCATTTTGGAGTCCAAAAATCATGTTTAATTCGTATATATTTGGTTAATTTGTTTGGGATGAATTTTGAAAATTGTTGTTCATATTAACCTTAAATCAATTAAATTGATCAAAATCTCTTATTTCTTGTTTATGTATACGAAATTGATGCTATTGTTAAGTTGTGTAATGTGTTATTCACCCTAAAACAAGAAAATAAGGTGAGAATGATTACTGTACCACTATTCTTGAATATTGTACCTCTGTTTGCATGTATATAGTACCACTTTAATACTGTTTTGTACCATATTTTCCTGGAAAATGTGAAGTTTTTTTTATTTATCCAAATATTGTTAGATACATGGAAGGGGCACAAAGTGATATACTAGGGAGTTGTACGTACAAGAATGAATTGTTTATGTTCTCTATGCACATTGGAGTCCAAAAATCATATTTAATTCGTATATATTTGGTTAATTTGTTAGGGATTGAATTTTGAAAATTATTGTTCATATTAACTCTAAATCTATTAAATTGATCAAAATCTTTTATTTCTTGTTTATGTATACGAAATAGATGCTATTGTTAAGTTATGTAATGTGTTATTCACCCCAAAACAAGAAAATAATGTGGGAATGATCACTGTATCACTATTCTTGATTATTGTACCTCTGTTTGCATGTATATAGTACCACTTTAATACTTTTTTGTACCATATTTTCTTGGGAAATGTGAATTTTTTTTTTTATTTATTCAAATATTGTTAGATACATGGAAGGGGCACAAAGTGATATACTAGGGAGTTGTATGTACAAGAATGAATTGTTTATGTTCTCTATGCACATTGGAGTCTAAAAATCATGTTTAATTCGTATATATTTGGTTAATTTGTTAGAGATTGAATTTTGAAAATTGTTGTTCATATTAACCCTAAATCAATTAAATTGATCAAAATCTCTTATTTCTTGTTTATGTATACGAAATGGATGCTCTTGTTAAGTTGTGTAATGTGTTATTCACCCTAAAACAAGAAAATAAGGTGGGAATGATCACTGTACCACTATTCTTGATTATTGTACCTCTATTTGCATGTATATAGTACCACTTTAATACTTTTTTGTACCATATTTTTCTGGGAAATGTGAATTTTTTTTTTATTTACAAATATTGTTAGATACATGGAAGGGACACAAAGTGATATACTAGGGAGTTATACGTACAACAACGAATTGTTTGTGTTCTCTATGCACATTGGATCAACGGTTGACGAAGTGTACACTCTCATATCAAAGAGGTGGCCGAACGTTAATTTCGAATCCGTCGTGCTATGCTATATTGCGCCAAAGGAAAAAAAGAGCGTTAGTTTGTTGGATGATGAAGATGTGAAGAACATGTTCGGTTACATGTTTGTTGGAAAATAAATATTGTCGAGATAATTGTCATTTAAAGAAATGAAAGATCGGATGATGGATTTCAATCGATCCCGATGAACGTGAGCAGGTAATGTTGCTTTCATAATATTAATGAATTTATTATTGAAATATAGTATACTCGTATCATATATTAGTTCATTAATTTTTTAACTAGTACCATTATTTATAAATTTTTGTATTATTTTGTCATGAACGCATGGAAAACATACAGTCTAATGATTTCTCGGAGGAAGAAGATGAGTTGTTGCAAGATAAATCGATCGATTCTTGGAGATCTTGCATCAAAGGAGAGGGGCAGATATTCAGTGGGACCGACGAATTTCGAAAGAGTGTCAACAACTACGCGATTGCAAACAAGCGGTTTTAAGTATCGAAAAAATGACAAGCAGAAGGTCATCGTTTGTTGTATCAATGTGGATTGTGAATGGAGAGTATATGCGTCGTTATACAAAGGGGATCAGCAGTTTGCCATCCGGAAATGCAATCTCGTCCATGCTTGTGTACTCATTTTCATTCCAAAGAGTGGGTAGTAAATGACACTTTATGAGTAATATTTTTTTTACAATATACTGGCATTTTATTCTGCAATATAGGTAATAGTTTTGTGATGTTTTAATCGGTGTATTACCTTTTCATTCCAGAAAGCTGGTACTAGTTGATCAATAACAGGTACTTCATAGAAGAAAAAACGGTATTATATCCGTCAAAACTGGTACCGGTCAATGAGTTGAAGTGTATTAAGTAGTGTTTTTCCATTAATGTGTTGAGTTCGTGACAAATTTGCGATTAAACTTAATTAACCAAATATCAAATATCATAGAAACTAATGTCAGAGTGATTATGGGTCGTATAAACATCATTTGCGACCGAAATTCGGTCTTCTTATGTGTTAATTACAAGTGGTACTAGGGACATGATATCTGGTACTATCACGCCATAAAGTGATACTGCATTACACTATGACTGGTACTACTTTTTGTAAATGTTGAGCAGAATTGGAATAATCAATTTTTCTTCACAAAAGTTGGTACTAGTCGATCAATAACAGGTACTACGTAGAAGAAAATGAGGTACTATTTCCGTAGAAAATGGTACCATTCAATGAGTTGAATTGTATTAAGGTGTTTTTCCATTAGTGTGTTGAGTTCGTGACCAATTTGCGATTAAACTTAATTAACCAAATATCAAATCTCTTATAAACTAATGTCAGAGTGATTATGGGTCGTATAAACAACATTTGCGACCGAAATGTGGTACTAGGGATAGAATATCTAGTACTAGATCGCCATAATGTGGTACTGCCTTACACTATGACTGGTACTACGTTTTATAAATGTTGAGCAGAATTAAAATAATCAATTTTTCTTTACAAAAGTTAGTACTAATCGATCAAAATCAGGTACCGCGCAGAATAAGATGCGGTACTATGTTTCCCACAACCGGTACTATTATCAAAATCGCGATTTCTCTAATCCTTCATGTCTACCATGACACGTGGATCGCTCACACGTGATTTGGATGAAAAAAAGTTGAATTGGAAACATATAGTTAGAATTTAGAGTAGTCATGTATGATGATTTCTATGAGATGAAGTGTGTCATTCAGTTAAATGAGGCCTAGTAGAAGTGTTTTCTCATTAGTGTATCGAGTTCATGACCAATTTGCGATTAAACTCAATCAAAAACATTTAAAATCTTATATAAACTAATGTCAGAGTGATCATGGGTCGTATAAACATCATTTGCGACCAAAATTCGGTTTTCTTATGTGTTCATTACGAGTGGTACTAGGAACAGGATATCTGGTACTAACTCTCCATAATGTGGTACTGACTTACACTATGACTGGTACTACTTTTTGTAAATGTTGAGCAGAATTGAAATAATCAATTTTTCTTCAAAAAAGTAGGTGTTATTCGATCGAAATCAGGTACCACGCAGAATAAGATGCGGTACTATGTTTCCAAAAACTGGTACTATTATCAGAATCGCTCTTTCTCTAATCCTTCATGTCTACCATGACACGTGGATCGCTCGCACGTGATTTGGATGAAAAAAAGTGGAATTGAAAACATATAGGTAGAATTTGAAGTAGTCATGTATGATGATTTCTATGCGATGAAGTGTGTCATTCAATGAAATGAAGTCTAGTAGTAGTGTTTTCTCATTAGTGTATCGAGTTCATGACCAATTTGCGATTAAACTCAATCAAAAGCATTTAAAATCTTATATAAACTAATGTCAGAGTGATCATGGGTCGTATAAACATCATTTGCGACCGAAATTCGGTCTTCTTATGTGTTCATTACAAGTAGTACTAGGGACAAGATATATGGTACTTACTCTCCATAATGTGGTACTGACTTACACTATGACTGGTACTACTTTTTGTAAATGTCGAGCAGAATTGAAATAATCAATTTTTCTTCAAAAAAGTAGGTGATATTCGATCGAAATCAGGTACCACGCAGAATAAGATGCGGTACTATGTTTCCAAAAATTGGTACTATTATCAAAATCGCGATTTCTCTAATCCTTCATGTCTACCATGACACGTGGATCGTTCCCACGTGATTTGGATGAAAAAAAAATGGAATTGAAAAAATATAGGTAGAATTTGAAGTAATCATGTATGATGATTTATATGAGATGAAGTGTGTCGTTCAATGAAATGAAGTGTAGTAGTAGTGTTTTCTCATTAGTGTATCAAGTTCATGACCAATTTGCGATTAAACTCAATCAAAAGCATTTAAAATCTTATATAAACTAATGTCAGAGTGATCATGGGTCGTATAAACATCATTTGCGACCGAAATTCGGTCTTCTTATGTATTCATTACAAGTGGTACTAGGGACAGGATATCTGGTACTTACTTTCCATAATGTGGTACTGACTTACACTATGACTGGTACTACTTTTTGTAAAGGTTGAGCAGAATTAAAATTATCAACTTTTCTTCAAAAAAGTAGGTACTATTTGATCGCATCAGGTACCACGCAGAATAAGATGCGGTACTATGTTGCCCAAAACCGGTACTAATATCAGAATCGCGATTTCTCTAATCCTTGATGTCTACCATGACACCTGGATCTTTCACGCGTGATTTGGATGAAAATAGTGGAAGTTAAAACATATAGATAGAATTTGAAGTAGTCATGTATGATGATTCCATGAGATGAAGTGTGTCATTCAATGAAATGAAGTGTATTTGTAGTGATTTCTCATTAGTGCGTTGAGTTTATGACCAATTTGCAAATAAACTTAATTAAACACGTTATAAATCTCATAGAAAATAATGTGAGAGTGATTATTGGTCATATAAACATCATTTGAGACCGAACTTTGGTGTTTTATTATGTTCGTCGGAGCTGGTACTAAAGACCCGATATCTGGTACTAAAACACCGAAAGCTGGTACTATCTTACTCTAGGTCTGGTACCAATTATTGCAAATATTGACCACAATTGAATAATCCATTTTTGCTGACCAAAAGTTAGTACTGATTCATCAATAACTGGTATTGCAAAGAAGAAAACGTGGTATTATTTGCGTCAAAACAGGTACTATTTTACAAAAATCAGTTTTTTTTTTTACGTTCGTCGGAGTTGGTACTGAAGACCCGATATCAGGTATTAGAACACCATAATTGCGGTATTATCTTACTCTAGGTCTTGTACTAATATTGAAAATGTTGACCAAATTGGAAGTAATCCATTTTTTGTTCTTTCTACAAAGTAAGTACTAATTCATCAATAGCTGGTACTACATAGAAGAAGGTGTGGTATTATTTGTTGAAAAACTTTTGCTATTGAATTCGTGATTTGTACATAACGAGATCCTCACAGAGCCCAACACTGGATAGAATAAAAGGTGATATTAATTGTTGTAAAACTGGTACTGTTTTACAAAATCGTTTTTTTTTCTTTTTTTTTTATGTTCGCCGAAGTTGGTACTGTATACCCGATGTATGGTACTAGAACACCATAATATCGGTACTATCTTACTCTAAGTCTGCTACTAATTTTGCAAAATGTTGACCAAAATTGAAGTAATCCATTTTTGTACTTTCTGCAAAGCAAGTATTTATTCATAAAAAACTGGTACTGCATAGAAGAAGATGTGATACTATTATTGGTAAAACTGGTACTATTAAACATGTATCATTAAGAACTTTCACATCTTTTTTCCTTTCTACAAAGTAGGTACTCAACACTTAAAAAATGAGTAATAATAGAAAAATATATGAAAGGGCTACTCTAACTTTTGTGCAGCATTCTGCCTCAACATAATATCAAGAACTCTCACAGTCTCTTAAAAATGTTTGGTCTCATGGCCACTAAGAGCGTTTGCTATTGCAGACATTGGGATTTTGGCATCAAAGTTAGTGGCCACTTTGTATGTTTTGGTATGAGGCCGCCTTCTTGATCTCTTACGATCACTTTCACTTGGGCTACCATCAGCTTCCGGACTACGATTCCCAGTACCCCTACAATCAAGTGTTTCGAAATATAAAGCAGAGACACAAAAAATTAACCAAAAGAAACTACTTAAAAGTAGAAATTACTATTTAGCTGCTCGATGACACTTCGGACATGACCACAGTAAATTCGAGCTTGTTGTGAGGCAGAGGACCCACACTGAACAATCTTTTCTCACCATCGTATGCGAATCTTTTGCCGGCAAGCTCGGTTTTGTAGATCTCGTAGACCTGGCCGAGGATCTTTCGCCCGACTCCTTTTGCATCGACAGGGGTATCATCTTCGTATTAGATTGTGACCTACACCACAAAGAATTAAAAGAACAAAAAAAGAAAAAAAAAAAAAAGACACATAACCATCAGTTTAAACACTATTGGATTTACATACATTGTTAATGATTCAAGACTCTATTTCAACAAACATTCAAATAATAGTGAGAAGACTATACATACACTGTAATGGAAAAGGAACCATCGGTTTTTGATACGGAGTCTTTAAAGTGGTTTGTCAAGAGTGATATGTTTTGTCCTCTCGAACCCAATCCCCGCCTGGCCATAGGAAGACGTTTACTACTTCTGCCGAATTTTTTCGACACACCTTTTGGAGGTATTTGTTGTGGTGGTGATAGTGTTTCCGGTTTTCGATTGTCCATTTTTTCTTGAAACACAATGAAGATAACATTAGAAACTCTTATGCATAAACACATACTCAAATGGAAGGCAAAATTAACACACAAATTTCCAGCAGGGATATCAAATCACTTTTTTACTAGCAATAGTTCATCAACATATATCCTCAGGCATAAATCTTGAAGTTGATTACTGTACAAGCATACAAGAACACAAAACCACATTGCTACATAAATTATAATTATCAATCCAATAGGCAGTATGCAAGTTGCAGTATTAACAAGCCCACTTCAATTTGAAAAAAAAAAGAAAAGAGTGAGTGAAGTTGAATCTGCTCATGATATAGAGGCAATATTCTCCAAACAAACAATTGCCCACTCAAATTCAAATAAAATAATAACAACAACAATTGATTAAGAAAAAACATACCAAAATCAATAAAACTCAAATAAATCAATAAAACCCTAGACATGCAAATAGCCCCAATTCATCAATAAAATTCGTAATTGGTGAAATAAAACTCAAATTTGAAGTGCATTAGCATCAACCAAATACCAAATTTTGAAAAATCTCGAATTCAATAAAAAAATCAAAATTTTGAAAAAAATTCCCAAATTCTGAATTGAAGAAAAAAAATCAAAATTGTTGAAAAAAATCCCCAAATCTTACCTTGCTTACTGTGGAAGACAGTTTGTCGGATGTGGAACGACGAGGAGGACGGTTTTTCGAGCCCTCCATTGTTTTGGCGAGGAGGATGTGGAGCTGAACGAAGAGGAGGGCAACTTCCCGGAGATATGGCCGGCGACGGGAGAGGGACTGAACGAAGAGACGAACGGAATTTTCAGAGGGAGAGACGATCGGCGGAATTTGCAGAGAGGTGGTGATTTTGAGAGAGAGATACGCAGAGAGAAGACGACAAAGAGAGAGAGAGAGAGAGAGAGAGAGAGAGAGAGAGAGAGAGAGGGGTTAAAGAAATGAAATTGAATTTTCAATAAAATGGAGTAAAATAAATGAATAATAATAATAATATAGGTATATATATGGGGAGTTGAGAGGAAAGAGACATTTGTATTAGGGAGTGGAGAGGAAAAATAAAAGTAGTGGGGACTGACAAGGAAAGAGAATTGAGGATTGGGGATTTATAAGGAATTTACAATATAACTAATGTATACTTATACGGTATGATGTTTCGATAAAAAAATATTGTTGAAATAATTTTTAGCTGTTAAACTTTACTTTAATGAAAAGTGCCTTTTAACTAAACTATGTACATAATTTATAAATCCATAGTATAATAAAATGAAATTTGATATTAGTTAACGTTATTATTTTTTCTATTTGATTTATTATTATGTTCAAATTAAGGCTGAGCATGGGACTCGGAGAATTCTGAACCGTTCCAAAAACCGAACCGAAATCACTCCGAACCGAAAAATCTCCGTTGTCCGTTTGACTTTCTCCGAACCGAACCGAAAAAATAATTGGTACGGTTCTGGAGATTTGATCATAAATACCCGTACTGAGAACCGAACCGGACCATCCCGTACCGTACCGAACCGAAGAACTGAAATTAAGAATCGAATTATAAAAATATATGCGTGTTATTAATATATTTTATGTCAACTTTGATCCTATATAATTTGAGAATTGTTAAAATGCAAATAAAACATAGTAATAACAATTAAGATTCACTTACATTTCATGTTTAATAATATTTGATCTACAATTGAATTTCTTATGTTTAAAAAAAAATAGAATGAAAGGTTAAATATTTTAAAAATATATATATATATATATATAAGAATGAAAGGTTAAAGATTTTTATATATATATATATATAAGCTTTACTTAAAGTTGTCGATACTTAGTCTTAGTTTATCTTATAACTAACATGGTATGAAAGGTTAAATAAATATTACTTTAATATAAACTGTATTATATTTTGTTTGAGTTTAAAATTTTCAATGTTAGTTGAATTTAGTTTTAACTAAAATTTAGGGTTACTTCTAAAGTTGATTTAAAAATAAAATCTTTAGTATGATGAAGTATTGATACATGTTGGATTTAAAAAAAACATATAAAAAATAAAATATAACTAGGTGGTCTTTCAAGAAAATTTAAAAAATGATAAGAAATCTCCAAATATTCGTACCAAACCAAACCGAACCGAACCGTTCCGATAGCCCCGAAAACCGAACCGAAAAATAAAAATCTCCGAACCGGACCGAACCAATTTTTTGGTACGGTTCTGGAGATCGATTTTAGTGATCTCCGAAATTCGGTACGGTTCTGGAGATTTATCAATCTCCGAACCGTACCGACCCATGCTCACCCCTAGTTCAAATATTTTAACTCTAGCAATTGAATCAAAATATGAATAAAAATAATGAAATTAACATAATAATATGTTTTTTATATTTTATTATTTGCTATTATATCCACAAATATATGTGAAAAAATACATTTTTTATTTTCTTTCATATTATATAATGTGTTTTTCCTATTATTTGTCCTGCTTGATACTTTATTTTTTAGAAAAACACATTTGAGTACTTTTGTATGCCATGTTTTTTTTCATGCAAACTTTATATAATTATATTATATCAGCTTTGTTTATTATGATGTGTAGTAATGTAATTAAAATATAAAAATCATATACATTTAGAATTGTAATAAATTTATATTATAATAATTTATACTTAATCTGTATGATGTGAAATGGAAGATAGTACTTCCCTTATTCTTTTATTTGTTTCACGTACTATTTAAAAATATAATTTAATTCAATTCAATCTTATCGAAACGTTTTGCATCTCCTTTATTAATAAGTTAATAATTTCTTTATCTATTTAAATCTATTTTGTGTTTGTTTTATTGTTGAAAGAGTTCCTTTCGTTGGAATCCTATTTTATTGAAGTAATTGTGATTATAATTCATTAAGATACGTAATAATTATTACAATTTTTTGTATAATTCAATGAGATAGTTAATGGTTATTACAATTTTGCCATCAAAAATAATATAAACATACGGACTTTAGTCCGTGTAACTTTTTACAAAATCATTCATCCTTTTATAATAGAATGGATATAGATAGATACAGATAGATAGATAGATAGATTTAGATAGGTAGATAGAGATAGATATAGAATATTTAATAATATATATATATATATAATTACTAGCCCAAAACATTAAAGAAAACCTATTTAATTTTACCTAGCTGGCACTTTTTTCATTTCCCGCCCATTTCAGTTACATTTTATTTATTTTTCGTTTTTTATTTTCTTCTTTGTAATGGAAAGCTCAATTTGTGGGATGAATAAATGTGTAAAATAGGAAACAAATTTAATCTGCCATTACTATGAGTTATTGAAAATGTTCCCATTTTTTTTTTTTTTGAACATTTTATTAGGCGGCACAAAAATCAATAATCAATTTTTTAATCTCATCCCAATTATAATTAAATCATATATTTTGGTTTCCATAGTAAATTTAAATAAATTGATGAACAAATAAAAAATAAAATATCCCAAAATACAACAAACCATAAACAAAAATTATAAATAATAAAAAAAACAGAAGCTCCTTTAGGTTTGCAATTCCTGCAATCAAGAAAAAAAATAAATATCAACATTTAGTATGCCAAAAACATATTAATTATAATTATCAAATTTAAATACTTTTAGATAAATACATTTCCAAACACAGTTAGGCGGGAAAATGAAATTGAAACAATTGGTATTTTTGGTATACAAATCAGAAAAATAACTCTAATAATTAAAAAGTAAATGTGGTATAACAATCTGAAAAAATAAATGTCCTACAAATTTGTTGCAGTCAAAGAAAATCATAATGTAGACTTAATTATTAAAATATAATATCCATGATTATAGCACACTTTTACTTGCCAATTAATTTTAAATAACACAAAGTTTGAGGCGGGATAATGAACTTGAAAAAATTGAATTATTTTTGGTATACTAATCTGACAAATAACTGTAATAATTAAAAAGTAAATGTGGATACTAATCTGATTTATAAAAATCCTATAAATTATTGGCAGTCAACATATATTTATATTCATTACCATTTTTTCAATCAACCAAATTTATTTATTTCTATTGATTGCCTCTATTAAAAATTTCCTATATAAATAGTCAGCTGAATTTCACTAACACTCATTCCATTCACTACTAATCTAGCTGCCGAGCAAAAAGTCCCTCATTACAGCAAAACTTTTTTTCCAACAAAAATCATCATGAATCAGTTTGATAATTTGACTTATTTAGCAAAAAACAAAAAAATGACAGCAAAACTCAGATTGGTCCGAACTTATCCCAAGTTCTACAAATCGAGCCGAAAAAGCATAAGAGAGATCGATTTCATTTTTCATGATGCTAAGGTGTTACTAATTTTTTTGGACGTTGTATTATTTATTTATTTTTTAAATGTGTCATTGATATTTTGCTAATACTATATTTTTTCTTTTTTTAGGGGCAGCGGATTCATGGTTCTGCACCCGGTTTCTTGGCAAAAAAATTCAAAGATTTCAAACTTCTTGAAGGACAAGTGTACGGGATTAGTGGTTGGGAACTTACGGAGGACACAAATGCATTCAAACTAACGGAATCAAGCCACAAGTTTGAGTTTGGTGAAAACATAAGCATGCACGAGATAGTTGACGTCAACTACCCGAGATTGATGTTCAACTTCAAAAATTACAAGGAGCTGTCCGACCCACAAACAGTTGATTCAAACAAGCTATTTGGTAAATTTTTTGTTTATTATGAATATACAATTATTCTCACCCTTGTGCTACAATATAAAGGATTAATTTATATTATTTTATTTTTTAGATTTGATTGGTCGTATTGCGATGGTCAATAGCATACGAACTACAAATTCAAATGGTGTGGAGAAGAAGTTCATAGATGTTATGCTTGAAGACGTTGAGTAAGTTATAGTTCATAATCACTTCCTTATAATTTAAGTAATTACGATTTTATTTGTTATTGAAAATTTATTATCTATAATTTTTTAGGGGTTGCCATATAACTTGCACACTATGGGAAGGATATGTACAAATCATTGTTGATGCCTTGAACAAAACCTCCGTGACTAACTTGCGTGTACTCATTGTCCAATGTTGTCGAGCAAAGGCTTTCGATGACGGTAAATTCCTCACGTTGATTCATTTTTTTTTATTTGACATACAATTCATAGTGTTGTCTCTAAGAAATTATTTTGTTATTTTAGGCTCCATAAAAGTTGTGAACGCATTTGATGCTACTAAGCTAATGATGGGGGAAGTACCCGAAATTGAGGATTTCAAAGAAAGGTATTGATAATGAAATTATTTTTTATACTTTTCTATTATTTTATATTATACTATATCAACTCAATAATATTTTTCTTTTTCGAAATTCATTTTTTATTGAATATGAAGGTACAACTCACACAAAAGGCCAAGTGAGTCATCAATCCAACATGTGAGGCCCTTCATGTATAATGTTTGTGATGATTTGGAGTCCGGCATATCTCCAATCAAGTGCCTAGCTGAATTTTTAGCATATAATGAGGTAAAAATTTTATTATACAATAGTTATTACTAATATAAATATTAAATCTAATAAAGGCTGCGCTTATATGTTATATTATTTATTTACTATTTTCAAGAAAATAATTTTTGGATATATGGTAGCATCGTTGACATATCCCAAAATTGGTTCTTCAAATCTTGCCCAACTTGTGTGCGAAAAGAAGAGGCAAAAGGGATCGATTTTGGTGCAGCTATTGCAAAGACACCATTCTTTTTGCTCTTCTTAGGTAATTATAATTTAGAATTTATAAGCATCATTTATATTTATATGATTTAACAATATTTAATTTTTTAATTGTTAAGGTACGAGCTCGACATTTCAGTCGTGGACGACACGGGGGTTGTACAACTTCTGTGTTGGGATAAGGTTTCGAGAGAACTAATAGGAAAACCGTGCGAAGATGTTGTCAATGACATGTTGAAGGCATGCACAATTACTCTTCCTACAAATGTTTAATTGATTAATTACATATATCAAAAGTTTTATTGTTGTTATTGTATTTTTATTATGCAGCAAGATGATGGGATTGAATTGCCAAATGAGATTAGCCTGTTGACTTATAAAGCTGTCATGTTTAAAGTTTCAAAGAAGAAGGATCAGATTGGACCTTATAAAGGTCCCTTTACGGTTTCTCGAATCACCACTGATCCTTTTTGCTAAATCGGTTTGGACCCTTGACAGTTCCTTCACAGGTTATTACCTCTATAATCTTTATTTTTATGTATAATAAATTGTTTATTACTGTTCTGAATTCTATTTTATTTATAATAATGAAGGCAACAAAGGCTGAGGAAGTGTGCAGCCCAATGAGAGCTGTAAAGGCTGAAGTAGTGGACAGCTCAATGAGGGCTGTAAAGGCTGAAGTGTACAGCCCAATTAGGGCTGAATTGTACAGCCCAATTAGTGTTGTGAAGGCTGAAGTGTACGGCCCAATTAGGGCTGTAAAGGACTGCATAGAGGACCCAAAGAAGAGGCAGCAAACTGATGGGGAAGGGCCAATGGGGAAGAAGAAAATAAAGTTGGAAAAAATCTGAGTGCGTCACATGATTTGGATTGAAGTCTTTTGAGTTAAATTAGTAGAATGCTTATGTTGATTTTATTTTAAGATTGAAATGTTCCCAATAACATTTTTTTGAATCTTAATGCAATCTCTCTTTATAAAAAAATAAACAAATGGAGTGTGCAACAAATATCATGCCTACAATATCATAAGACCTATAAGTGTGCAAGAAATACACAAATCCAAGCATAACACTTACAAGAATCATGAAGCAACACTAAACCACCAATTAAAGATCATATCAGTTTTGTAAAGTTATCAAACATAACATAACAACAAGTAACTAAATGAGATCAATATTTTTTCAGAATGAAAACAGCAAGACACAAAGTATTCCAACAGCAACTATATTTTTTAAAGTATTTATATATTTTTTTGCTAAATAATCAGAAAATACTTCAGACATATGAAATTAAATCAGGAGAACATAAGCACTTAGAACAGAACATAACATAACTTAACAATCATAATATAATAAAAACAGAACTAAAAAAAAAACAAATGTGAAAATGTCAAAACTTTAACTATTTTAAATTTTATAATAAAGTACTTCAAAATAGTAATACATTCAAATATTTCACTCAACAATATTTTCACCAAACAAGTATTGAAATAAGAAGCCAGCAAACAGTAATTCAAATATAGCACTCATAATTGCTTTTAAAAACAAATACACACATCCAATCATAACACTTACAAGAATCATTAAGCAACACTAAACCACCAATTAAAGATCATATCAGTTTTGTAAAGTTATTAAACATAACATAATAACAAATAACTTAATGAGATCAGTATTTTTTCAGAATGAAAGCAGCAAAACACAAAGTATGCAAACAGCAACTACAATTTAAACAGAAAAACACAAACAACAACAACAAGTGTTCAACATACAATCAGGTCTTTAAAAACATATAATAATGTCTTAACAAACTAAACCACTTACTAATGCCTTTATCAATATCAGATGACCAATAAGTGTGAAACATGTAATCATGCCTTTAAAAAAGAAAACACTTAATCATGCCTCTAACAATAGCAGAACACCAATAAGTGTGCAACATATATTCATGCCTTCAGAAACAGAGCCAGTAATGTCAATATTAAATGTCCATACACCAACACTTTGTCACTATATTAAAAACACCTCACTTTTTGTAGTTGAACAAAAACAAAAATTGAGGTCAAAATATGTAAATATCTAAGGGAATTATTGTGTTTTTTACTTTCAGTCACTAAGTGTTTTGTTAGTTAGCAATTTAGCAAATAATAATAATAACAGGTACACAAAGAATAATTTATAGGTAAAAAATGATAAAAATAAGCATTACTGTTATAACATAATTACATAAACAAATATCAAACATAAATGAATAAAACCAATCATTTTTTACCATGAATTTACTCATTTTAAAGAAACCATTATTGCAGCATTCATAGATATACAGAAATACATCAGTTTTGATATACCTTCCAAATACAAGAAACCAAGTAAAAAATCCTAATAAAAGCTAACAAATGCACTTAATATATTTACCAAATATAGATGCTTCAGTTTTCTATATAAACCAATAAATTTTGATTTAGTCTAATTATCTCAAAATCACATCATCTATAGACAAATTTTTCCAACTTCTGCAGTTCATCATAAATAGCACATAAATCAGTTAACAAGAAGAGTATACCAGACACAGAATGAAGGCTCTCTTATGCACACAAGCTTTGACATAGAGGAAGGCACACAAACAACGTTGATTCAACACAAATACAAACAACATGAAGAGGATATCCAGCGGCTATAGCATTATGGGCAACAAAAAGAACAAACAAGATTCTACTGCTAATGGTACACCTATTAATATGAACAATTAGTTATATTATTGAAAATATAAGAATTTATTACCATGTAGCAGTAAACACATTTGTTTGAGGCCTTCAATGTGTTTGTCCTGCTTTGCTTCTTTTCCTTGATCATTTCAGAAAGGTTTTGAATTATTTTCCCCTATATATATTTGGAAAATAAAATGTTAGATTGAAAGTCATACACAATAAAACACTAATTTTGTAAAGGAAATGCAAGTAATGAAAATCACTTATCTGTTAGTTTGTCTGGACACATTAGGCCGCCTTCTTTATACCTTAAAAATTACTAAAGAATGTTAGTCTTGAAAACAGTACTTATATACCTCTTTTGAGTGCAGGTTTATTCTAATGACCATGTTTAAGACAGACCAAACATCCTTCTATATTACATAAAAACATTATTGGGTAAAAGATAACATTAAAGGTCAACTTACCACTGGAATCGACGGTTCCATATATCTTCTCAGAGAAAAATTTTTAAATTTTTCATGAAAACATAAATATTGATCATGCTGATATATATTCTCACGTTAATCACGGGAAAAAGGTGTAAAAAATTTAAAAACTATATATATATATATATATATATATATATATAAACATTATATCAGTTTCTGACTGTGAATTAATATAACAAAATGGGCCTTATTCGACCACTTGAGTTCACAGTACGAGTAGTACCCGTCAGTCGGAAGCTAACCCAAAACGAAATCTAATAATAAAAAGTTTAAAAATTAAATAAACCCAAAAAAACTTTCAGATCTTTACATATCAATCATCTCATTACGTTTTTAATCGAAGGAAAATTTTTAAAAAAATTTTAAAAATAGAAAAGTTGTAGATCTATCAAGATATATTAAGTAATCAAGCGAAAACACTACAGATCTGTACAGATCTATTATGTAATCTCGAATTAAAAATACAACAGCTTAAAACAAAAAAAAAATTACCAAAAAAATATAGATCTGCAAATATCTATATGTAATCGCCCGATTTGTACCGAGATACTATGAATTAGTAAATCGGTGTTGTAAAATCGGTCCGATTTCACTTTGTCGTCTCCCTTTTCATTCGAAACAAACTCATCTCAGGTATTTTTCGGTATCGGCTTGAAAAACTGAATTGAATCGCCGGTGAAACATTGTTCTTGGCGAAATTATCGGCGTAAAATGGTCGAAAAACTTCAGTAGAGAGAGAAATGAGAGAGAGAAACGGCATCAGAATAATGAGAGAGGCGAGAAAAATGGCGAAGACGGTGCGTATTTAGGGTTAGAGATATTTAAATCCAAACTCAGACACGCGTCTGAAATAGATAAAACTTCAATGTGTACGTGTGGCCATTTTAAACGGGTTCGGGCGACGTTATTATTGTCACAGAATTTGGGCTCAAAATGGACTAACAATATTTGTTTGAAAAAGCCCAAAACAAGTGAACATATTTGCTGGGATTTAAATGAAAAGCCCAATAAATCATGTTCCAAATTATTGCTATATTTTTTTCATCTAAACAAGTAAAAATATTACATGTATATATTTATACAAAACTGTTATATTATAAAATTCAATTTTTTTTTTTTTGTTTGTTTTAGTTTATTATATCACAAATTTATATAATATTAATTTTGCATTTTTTAAATTTACAGTTGTTGTAACTTCAAAATCAACTGTATTTATTTAAGTATTGTAGTTTCATTATCAAATTTGTCTACAGTAACACCTACGTTCCAAACACCACCAGTTCCTACTAATGCGTGTTCTATCAAACAAAAACCGGGTATGATTATATTTTTTTTAATTGTTGTAAATCTTTTAGAATTGATAATTATTTGTATCATTATAAGAAATATTGTTATTGATATGTTTAGTTTTATTTAATTTTATATAATCTTTCATTTTAGGTGTTCCAATCCTAAATTCACAGCGTTCGTCTGATAATAGTTCCATATCCCACATCGCTTCGTCTCAAAATAGTACCATATCCCATATCGCTAATGCTTCTTCGAGCGGTTCGGTACCTTTTATTGACCTTACAATTGAGGATGATGAAAATGCTACACCGACTTCGTTGGTTAACCATGTCAACAAAGGTATCCCTAAATTCATTATCAAATTATGTCACTTAATTTATTTTGTAACAAAATCTAAAATTTAGTTACTCATATATATTTACCTCGCGTATATTTTTTCCAGTCTCATCATCAAACTTGCCACCTCGGAAGAACGTAGGCGGTCGTCCGAGACTCGCCTTACGACCCATCACAAATGGTAATTCCAAAAACACAACCAATTTGTTTAGTTTAATTTATGTGAAAAATAATCATCTATGTTTACATGTTATATATTCAATGATTATACCAATTATCTAATGTCCTGCAGTTTCATCTTTGAGCTTGCCACCTCGGACGAATGTAGGCGGTCGTCCGAGGCGCCCAATCACTCCTTCCATTACCATCAACATTTTCGGTTCGTCGAACTCATCAATCAAAAATGATAATTATTTTTTTGAAGATATTTTTTATTTTATTTTATTTATTTTCTGGAAAGAGGGTTGCATGACTTTGTATATTTTTAGAATATTTAAAATCTATATAATATATTTTAAATTTATTTTTAAATTACAATACCACAGAATATTGGGATATTGGCGACGCATCGTTCCGTTGCCTTCACTGTGGCGCGAGATTTTTGTACTCTGAGCTATTGGGCAAACCATCTAAACCTAAAGTCCCTAAGTACTCTGGTTGCTGCAACAACGGATTCATCGAACTTCCACCTGTTTACACTCCTCCCCCCTTTCTGCGTGAGCTGATTTTTGGGTCAGGTCCACGTAGCAAGCGCTTTCAAGAAAACATTCGGTCTTACAACAATATGTTCTGCTTTACATCCATGGGGGGAAAATCGATACCGACATAAACAAGGGAACAGGCCCACCCGTCTTCCGTTTGCACGGTCAGAACTACCATTTAATGGGTAGTTTGCTACCTGACAATGGGGCGCCTCCGAAATTTGCTCAATTGTACATCTATGACACAGAGAACGAAGTCTCAAACCGATTGTCTTCTGTGAGGTATATATATTATATTTTTAGCATTCAAAATTGAGTACTTATTTTTTCTTAATTGCATTTTGCATTATCTTTACTAATTATATAATTTTTTCTTTATGTCAGGAGAGGTTCTGAAAGGAATAACCTAGATGAGGATGTCGTTCGTGGTTTAAAGGACCTACTCGATCATTACAATGTTTTGGTAAAGTCGTTCAGGATGGCACGAGAGACGGTGGACCAGCACCAGCAAATTGAAGTTAAGATGCATCTTATCGGTAGAAGGAACAAGGATGGTCGGCGTTATAATTTACCCTCCACTTCTGAAGTTGCCGCCTTAGTTGTTGGGGATTTCGATGATGCTCTGGGCAGCAGGGATATTATAGTAGAAAATTGGAGCGGACGTCTACAGCGGATAAACGAGTTGAACGCTTCCTACTTAGCTCTCCATTATCCTATTCTTTTTTCATATGGCGAGGATGGTTATAGGGAGGACATTCCGTTCTCTTGCCTAAAACCGATCACGGAGAGGTCGAGGAAATTTATCAGCCCGTTGGAGTTCTTCAAATATCGAATGCACAATCGGGACTGCGAATTGTTGTCATTTCTTTCCGCCCGGAGGTTGTATCAGCAGTTTGTTGTGGACGCTTATACAATGGTAGAGGGATTTCAGCTCAGATACATCCGTTTTAATCAGAAAAACTTGAGAACTGAATTGTACAGCAGACTATCTGACGCTGTGTTGCGTGGTGACACGAATCCTGGCTCTCAAGGCAAACGGATTATAATTCCGTCATCCTTTATGGGTGGCCCGAGATATATGATTCAGAACTATCAGGATGCGATGGCCATTTGTCGTTGGACCGGTTATCCTGACATTTTCATGACCTTCACTTGCAATCCGAAATGGCCCGAAATCAGTCGTTTTCTTGCTGAGAAGAACCTCAACCCAGAGGATCGTCCTGATATAATTTGTCGGATTTTTAAGACCAAGCTGGATGCATTGATGCGGGATATTCGGCATAACAAGATGTTTGGAGATGTGAATGCAGGTATTTTTTCAAACTATTTTTTAATTGATTTATTTATATTTTTTATTATATGTTTTGCATTGTATTATTTTTTACCTAAGTATGAATTTACTGCAGCAATCTACACGATTGAATTCCAGAAACGTGGCCTTCCGCATGCGCATATTTTGCTTTTCCTTGCCAAGGAATACAAGATACAGACTACTGATGGCATAGATAAAATAATTTCCGCGGAAATACCGGATGAGGCCACAGATCCATTTTACTATGCCGCTGTTAGAGATCATATGATGCACGGGCCCTGCGGAAGCGTTCGCCCGAAATCTCCGTGTATGGCGAACGATTGTTGCACAAAACATTTTCCTAAAAAGTTCTCCGAAACCACGACTCTTGACGAAGAAGGCTATCCACGATACAGACGCCGTGATAATGGCAGGACCATAGAAAAGAATGGCATTCCCTTGGATAACAGATATGTTGTGCCTCATAACAGAAAATTGCTACTGAAGTACGGCGCGCACATAATATGGAGTGGTGTAACCAGTCGAGGTCGATCAAATATTTGTTCAAGTATGTGAACAAGGGGAACGATCGCGTTACTGCCACCTTCCATGCGTCCAATGGAGATGAGTCCTCAAGCAGGCCAGTTAACGAGGTGAAGATGTACTATGATTGCCGATACGTTTCCTCTTGTGAGGCTGCGTGGCGGTTGTTGGATTATGATATTCAATACAAGCACCCATCAGTGGAGCGCTTGAATTTTCACCTCAAGAACGAGCATCCGTGCTACTATGACGATGAAGTTCCGATCGATGAAGTTATTAAGAAAAATAAAAATGCCGGCAGCAAATTTTTAGCTTGGATGGAAGCTAACAAGAAGTATCCCGAAGCTAGGAAGCTGACGTACGTTGAGGCTCCCACCAAATTTACGTGGCACTCGGAAACCAACAGTTGGGAGCCTAGAAAAGGAAGTGACCGTATCGCGCATTTGTACTTCGTCCCCCCTGGTGCTGGTGACATATATTACTTGAGGTGTCTTATCAACGTTGTTCGAAGTGCAACGTGCCATCGTGACTATATGAAGTTGGACGGAGTACAACACGATTCTTATCGTGACGCGTGTTATACCCTCGGTCTGGTGGAGGACGACAAAGAGTACATTGAAGGGATCATCGAGGCAAGCCAGTGGTCGAGTGCCAATTCGTTGAGAAATATTTTTGCTACTTTGTTGTCTTCTGATACTCTCGGTCGACCGAAATTCATGTGGGAATCATGCTGGCCTTACCTATCGGATGATATATTATATAATCGTCGGAGGGTTTTACAGCACCCAGGTAAACGTATTAATTACAGTCACATACTTTTTTTTTTCTTTTTCTCTTATGTCTTTATATTTATAAACTTTCATATTGTTGTTACAGAATTGGTTTTGAGCGATGATGAAGTAAAGAATCTGGCATTGGCGGAGGTTGAAAAAATTTTGCGCAGACGTGGTACGAGTCTTTGCGAATACGGTACAATGCCTTTTCCTAATCTCGATCGTAATGAGGCATCCACGAACAGACTGGTGATGGACGAGTTGAATTACGATCGTCGTGCACTCGCTATTGAGAATCAAGAGTTGGTTTCCAATATGACTGATGAGCAGCGCAATGTTTATGACTCGATAATGGACTCTGTTTACTGTACCTACGGCCGCACGTTTTTCGTTTATGGTTATGGCAGAACAGGAAAAACGTATGTCTGGAGGGCGTTGTCT
Organism: Striga asiatica; assembly: GCA_008636005.1. Lineage (NCBI taxonomy): Eukaryota > Viridiplantae > Streptophyta > Magnoliopsida > Lamiales > Orobanchaceae > Striga > Striga asiatica. The sequence goes on along the minus strand of BKCP01008170.1, from coordinate 32,892 downwards.
TCTGCTTTGAGATCCAAAGGTGAAATTGTGTTGAACGTTGCATCGAGCGGTATTGCATCACTTTTGCTTCCCAGCGGACGCACTGCGCATTCGCGATTTAGAATCCCACTAAACCCAGTGGAAGGCTCTACATGCGATATTAGCCAGCAGAGTCCTCTGGCCGAACTGATCATACGATGTCGATTGATCATTTGGGATGAAGCCCCGATGATGAACAAATATTGCTTCCAAGCGGTTGACAACACCTTGCGAGCCTTAATGGAAGCAGTTGATCCATCAAGGAAAAATCTCCCATTTGGCGGCAAGTGTGTTGTGTTGGGTGGGGATTTCAGACAGATACTGCCCGTTATCCCCAAAGGCAGTCGAAGCGACATAGTTAATGCGACCATCAATTCATCCAAGTTGTGGCGCGATTGTATCATTCTGAGACTGACTCGGAATATGAGGCTTCGAAGCCTTGGTGGGGGCGATGAGTACGATGAGTTGAGGTGCTTCTCTGAATGGCTTGCAAACATCGGCGACGGTACAGTCGGTGAATCGAACGACGGTTGTGCCGATATCGACATCCCCGACGATATTCTTCTACGCTCACAAGGGGATCCTATTGGTACTATTGTTGAGAGTACCTACCCGATGTTCAGAAGTGCATGTGATGATCTTAGCTATCTGAAGGATAGAGCATACTCGCCCCCACACTTGATGTGGTTGAGTCCGTTAACGAGTACATGAGCTCGCTGAACTCATCCGAGGGAAGGACTTATTTGAGTTCAGACACTGCGTGCAAGTCAGATGCTGGATATGATTCTCTTCAGGATCTTCACACTCCTGAATTTCTCAACGGGATCAAATGCTCTGGACTTCCGAATCATAAATTGCACCTTAAGGTCGGCACTCCAGTGATGCTTCTCAGAAACATTGATCACTCTATGGGGTTGTGCAACGGTACTGTTCATCAAAATTCTATCTATCATCTATATTTGTTTTTTTATCTTTGTACCAATTTTAGTGATATGTGTTTGTTTTCCGAACTTTGATGTCAACAGGTACACGATTGGTTATCACTAAGCTCAGCAGCCATGTCCTCGAATGCAGGATTTTAATCGGCGCCAGATCTGGTGACAAGGTTCTTATTCCTAGGCTCACAATCATACCATCCGATTTGAGGGTACCGTTCAAATTTCAACGCAGACAATTTCCGCTCATGGTTTCATATGCTATGACTATCAACAAGAGTCAAGGCCAGTCACTGTCTCACGTCGGCTAACTATTGAAGAACCCTGTATTTAGTCATGGACAGTTGTATGTGGCACTATCTAGAGTCACGAATCGGAGGGGTCTTAAAATAATGATTTGTGGTGATGGAGATTGTGACGAAGGAAAAACCGCGAACGTTGTATATAAAGAAGTGTTTAATAATATTTAAATTTAGATTTTGTTGCTTAACTTTTTTCTCAATGATCATGTTATGATTTTTATAATTTTTTTTTATCACTTTATCATATAGCCTTTCCGTGCAAATGCACGGGTTAAATACTAGTATATCTCATTCCACTCAATTTGTTTTATTAAACATAACTAACTTTGACTCATGATCCAATTTTGATCGCTGCTTACCAATCGCCTCCAAGCACTTTCCAAGATGATGCTCAATGGAAGTTTGAAGCAGACCTAAATGAACAAGTCTCTCCCTTTTTAGCTATGTGTCTTCATCTTAATATAACCCGTGTTGAAAAGTAAGATAGCCCATTTGAGAAGGCAAACTACAAGAACTATTAAAAGTCAAGCATATGATATGATAGTATATGAAATATCCACCACTCACACACATGCATTATAGTTGATTATATTACAATTCCCTATCCTTTTGGGGTTGGTGCTGGATGCTACGCAAATCCTTATTTGCCAGTTATATCAGTTATATGAACTTAATATTACACATCTTATGTAGTTCACAGTGTTCACTGCATATTAATTGGTTGATATTTTGACACAAATTATTCAATCGCAATTTTTTGAGCATTAAATGCGACCTAATATAAAACTTTTAATTTAAATCATTTTATATCTTAAGCGAGAAATAAAATATAATTTATCAAAAAATTACTTTTAATGTTTTTAAAGTATTATTTAAGATTATTGAAATCCAAATTAGATTGTCTAGTGTCTACCATATATTTGTAACGGTTCATGAAAAATAAAATATAAATTGAATGAAAACAAATAAATAAATAAATCGACCAAAACATGAATTTTAATATATATCTCTAACTCATGAAAACAACTATAATTAATTAGATCAAGTGATAAAATGCATATAAAAACTATGTCACTAGAAAATTGAAGATAATACGAATAATATTTTAAAACTTTGCTAACATATATCAAATGTATTATAACTATTTTATTTAATCAATAAATATAATGACAAAAAATGGTCTTCTTCAACAAGATAAGAAGACAAAATTGTAAACTATCACATATAATTATTCTATAAAAGATTTTAATTTGATTTTACTGTGCATATTTCTTAATTTTTCCCAAACAAAAAGATTTCGAATAAACAAGACTAACTTATATAATGAACATTTGTCAACCAAATTTTTTCTTGCAATTTTTTTTACCATGACTTTTAAATATTGTTATTTGAAAAATTGTATTTCACCTTTCAATATATTAGTTCAATATGTAATTTACTTCTTTTGTTTGAATAAATTAAAATAATAATTCAAAAAATTCAATAGACCATAAAAATATAAAAGAGAAAATATAATTTAAAATCACATATGTATCACATGCATCACACGTGCACTTTACTAGTAATAATAAATAATGACTAAAGTATATAAATATAATTAAAACCTAATTTAAAAGAAAAAAAAATACAAATCATGCATCACGTCCATCGAATGATCACTTTACTAGTTTTATTAATACTGTTATCCCTCTTATACATAATTCTCGAATGTGCTGAACTTAAGTGGAAAGCTCGCATGCTCCAGGATCCTATGTGGCAAAATTGCATGCTTCATTATTTGGTTTGGATAATTTTAATTTATTTTCAATCCAAAAATAATTAGGTCCGGAGATCACATAAATCTTTCTTTCCTTATTTCATTTTTTTCATTTTAAAGATCACTTGAATTTGATAACTGAGTTAACAATATTTCTTTTATTTGATAATTGAGTTAACAATGTTCTATTTGATAATTTATTTTTTATATTCTTTTATTTGATAATTGAGTTAACTAACACCATATCTACATTATTTTTTTTATATTCTTTTATTTGATAATTGAGTTAACAATGTTTTCAATTATTTGGCGAATATATGGTAACAAATTTCTTCACACTTCAAAATCTTGAATTGAATTCGAAACGGGATTCTAACAACATATTCTAACAGGATTTCTTCCATATTTATTTTGTATGTAATACAATACTAAACTCTTTTACTTTTTTTTTAAAAAATTATTTTTTCATGCACCCGTGTAATACACGGGTGTCGTACTAGTATGTTGATTATTTATGGTCATATTAGATGTATTAATTGCATTTTACTACCAATTTCTATTATAACCATTTAATTGTAAATAAATTTTAAAAGTTGATAACTTTTGTATTTTTTATCGGTTTACATATATAATATATCAAATTAATCATCTCTTGATTAACTTCGATTTGACATCCATATTATATGTATAAAATAAATTAATTATATTTACCTTTATAATAATAATAAAATTATTTATTAATATTAACTAAAAAAGTAAAAATAATTAACAATTAATATATTTATGTTTAAAGTAATTATATGGTATATGTTAAAAAAAATTATTATAATATAACACTGGTAAGTCGCACAAGTAACAAGTGTGATTCTAACATATATAATAATATATATTTTTTGCAAAAATTATTAAATTTTAAAATAATTTTTCTCATTAATTTAAAATTTAAGAATAGTTTTTTTAACAAGCACTCGTGTAATACACGGTGTTGTACTGGTTAGTTAATATATAAGAATGTAGTACTTACCACAGAATTTTTATAATGGTGTGTTGTACTGGTTAGTTAATATATAACAATGTAGTACTTACCACAGAATTTTTATAATGGTGCAAAAGCACCAAATGTTGGCTCTAATGTTAATCTTTAATTTAATATATGCTTGATGATCTGAGCTTCCAAAACCATTTAATTAATACGGAATTGTGAATAGGACTTGGCAGTGACGGGACCAATATTCAGTGCTCAAACATGAGTTTGTGCATGCAAGCCACAAATTCCTTTTCCATCTAATTACGTTTATTGCACACACACAGTTTACGCCCTCTGAATAGAAATATCATCAAGCACTTTCCAAGATGATGCTCAATGGAAGTTTGAAGCAGACCTGAATGAACAACAAGTCTCTCTTTTTAGCTATGTGTCTCCATCTTAATATAAACCGCTTTGAAAAGTAAGATAGCCCATTTGAGAAGGCAAACTACAAGAACTATTAAAAGTCAAGCATATGGTAGTATATATGTGAAATATCCACCACTCACACACATGCATTATAGAGTTGTATCTTATCCAAAGATGATGAGGTTACTTGTAGTAGTTTCAGTCCTATGCCTTACCAAAACCAAGGTGCTAGCAGTGTCCATGTCGATGCGCGGTTGTCCCGAAACGTGTGGAAATATTACAATTCCCTATCCTTTCGGGATTGGTGTTGATTGCTACGCAAATTCCTCATTTGCCGTTGTCTGTCGGAACAATACAAATCCATACAGACCCTTTTTAAGGAGCATCAACATGGAAGTGCTAAATATTTCTGTGCTAGGTATGATGAAGCTTACTACTTACTAATATCAGGCTTACTATTCATTCATCACCTAATAAAAAAAAATGATAATTATAGTTCAATCCCACATATTATTTTCGCAAAAATGTATTTTTACTTCTGTTGGTTTAACGTCGTAGCAATTTTAGTCCAAAGGTTCTAACTTTTCGTCTTTTGGTCATGTGATTTAATATTTTGCTGCAATTTCCTCAAATGATTGAAACTGCAACAAAATTTTAAATTACAGGATTGAAATTGCATCAAAATTGTAAATTATAGGACTTGAATTGCTAATAAAAAATCTATAATTTTAGAAATTTGTTGCAAAATATTAAATTACAGAATCAAAAGGCGAAATGTTAAAACTTTGCGACTAAAAAATGCAATTTAGCCAATTATTTTTTCTTGTGGTACTTATGTAGGTACTGTTATTGTGAACCATCCCGTGTCGCCTTTGAATTGCTCACGTGAGCAGACAATACAGGATCTCACAACATCACTCGTGGGAAGCCCGTTCACAATCTCATCGGAGCACAATTCGTTGGCAGTTTTGGGCTGCCAAACTTCGGTCTGGCTACGTGCTAATGAGACTACCACAATTGGTGGTTGTATGGCCATTTGTGATCCAAATTCGACCAATGCACATTGCAATGGCGTAAATTGTTGTCAGACAACAATTCCTTATGGACTCCAGAGGCTTCAGTTTACTTACCAAAACATGGTGTCTTCTACCTCCTTTAATAATAATAATAATAATAATAATAATAATAATAATAGCTTCTGTGGATACGTTTTTCCGGTCGAAATGAAATGGTTCCAAGAGGGTTATAAACATTACAATAGCCTCCAGGCAAGTCTGTCAAATCCATTTGACCAAGAATTCGAGTCAGCACCTCTCGTGCTTGAGTGGGAATTCTTCCACACCGAAGGTTTTCGGTATACAGGTACAAGCTGCCGTGGGAGAGGGAGAATAAGCTACTACACCTATGATTCTGACACCTATTTACCTTCAGGCCTATTTTGCTCCTGCAGATATGGGTTCGAAGGAAATCCATATTTTTATGGAGGATGTGTAGATATAGATGAATGTAGCAATGCAACTAATAACCCCTGCCAATATGGAAATGGAAATTGTATCAACGAGATAGGAAGTTACAGATGCATTTACGAAAAGAACAATATTAAAACCCGACTCAAAATTGCGTTCATCAGTATAGGGAGCGTGCTAGGTGCATTGATTCTTCTTGTTGCCCTTTGGAAGTCGGGAAAAGCTATTCGAAAAGTTATCAAGGCCAGCCGTAGATACATGTTCTATAAGCGTAATGGCGGCTTGTTATTGGAGCAACAGTTGTGTTTGAGTGATAAAAGTGGAGTGGATAGAACCAAGTTGTTTAGTGCCAAAGAGTTGGCTCAAGCTACCGACCGTTACAATGAAAACCGTATACTTGGCGGTGGTGGCCAAGGTACGGTTTACAAAGGAATGTTGACGGATGGAAGAATTGTAGCAGTTAAGAAGTCGAAGAGGGTAGACGAAGATGATCTTGAAGTGTTTATTAATGAAGTTGTCATCCTATCACAAATAAACCACCGAAACATAGTCAAGCTACTAGGGTGTTGTCTGGAGACAGAAGTTCCTCTTCTTGTCTATGAGTTTATCCCGAATGGCACACTTTTTCAACATATCCATGACCCTTTTGAGGAATTTCCATTTTCTTGGGAAATTCGTTTAAGGGTCGCCAGAGAAATAGCAGGAGCACTTTCTTACTTGCACTATGACACATCACCGCCTATTTATCATCGGGATATCAAGTCGACCAACGTACTATTGGACGATAAGTATCGTGCCAAAGTGTCTGACTTTGGGACATCAAGGTCAGTTGCTATTGATCAAACTCACTTGACGACACGGGTTTTGGGCACGTTTGGGTATTTGGATCCCGAGTATTTTCAGTCGAGCCAATTCACTGCAAAAAGTGATGTGTATAGCTTTGGTGTGGTGATGGTCGAACTTTTGACGGGGGAGAAAGCAATCTCATCCGTTAGAGTTAGAGCAGAAGAGGGGAAAAGCTTAGCCACACATTTCTTGCATACGATGGAAGAAAACGGTTTATTTGAGATTCTTGATTCGAGGGTTCTCGAAGAGGGGGACAAGGATGAAATTATGCTAGTTGCTCAACTTGCGAGAAGATGTCTTGATTTAAATGGTAGAAGAAGGCCCACGATGAAGGAAATAGCGGTCGAGTTGCAAGGAATTCAAGCGCCTAAAGAAGGTCCAATGTTTCCTCAAAATGAATTTGAGATTTCCGACTCTTACGACTTTTCTTCCTTCACAGAAAGTATGCATATTCATGAGGGCAGCACACGGTGTTCACTACTCGATCATCTTCCTTTGCTAGATGAGCCATAAAAAATATCAAAGATGCTTCATCTTTGTCTATCTAATGGGTCAAAAAAGTAAAATACCACTTCTATTTCATTGTTTCCTTACTGTCAAACTCTTTGTACTTCGTTTGTGATGACATCGATAATGAGATCAGTACAGTAGTTTCATTATAGTTCCCGTTATTTTTCAATGTCCAGTTTCATTTATTTCATGCGCCTTTTATTTACCATTTGGTTAAGTGATTAGTTGGCAGAAATCACTCGAAGCTCTTTCATCAACAGCAAATTGTTGGATATAAATCAAGATGTTAGTATGTGTGGACTCAAGACATTCATAATTCAGATCAAATTTCAAATGAAACACCAAATATTTTTAACCATTTTGAGGTGAATAAGCTCAAAAGATCATCCATCATAATATTCACGCATTAAGATTTAGAAGAAATGGAAAAGAAAATTAAAGACTCAACTTTATTCATAAACACGCGTGAATTGTTTTGGATTCTCAAATTCGCTATCGTCTCAAACTATTGCCTTATGAGTAGTGCATGACATCCTGTGTGGTATTTGATCCAATATACTGTCATACCAAATGAAACCACAAACCAGAATACTTAATAATGCATTATGCTTAAAAGATGGGTTTCTAGATACCAACATGGAAGCTTTTATGTCTAACAATCTAACGATACATCTCACACTACAAGTAATAAATGAATACTACAGAATACTCATAAGATCATTCCATTACATGACAAGAAGTTAAATGCAAAAAGATATTATTACCATTGTACCTGTGAAATCATAGCTTCTGCAATCTACAGAGCTTCCTGAATGAGCTTTTCAGTGAGAGTTTTGGAAAGTCCCATTACACAGTCAGCAGTTCCTACCTGAAAATACATTGCCGTGCAGACTAACATAAACAAGCTATTTACAGAGAGGTGACCAGAATTTATTTATTTTTTTTTTCAAACACTTGAAGAAGGAAATTAAATTTAACTACAAATTTATGTGAATGATCAATAAGATAGCAAGAATGTGCATCCTTGATGAGTGATTCAGTTTCCTGCAGTGAAATATAACACATAAATACTGATGTGGACACCAAACTATAACTGATTGGCTACATCTACTACATCTAAACACGAGAGAGAGAGAGAGAGAGAGAGAGAGAGAGAGAGAGACTAACCACGGTGTCTACCAAAGGCAGAGTCAATGGATGTTCAAGCATCAATCCCCCAGCAACATTCAAGATTATTCCTTCCTCAATCTAAGTAGATGGTGCACAATTAATTAGGCTTGTTATAGAAATGAGTACTTGGGTCCTTTTATAGTAACTTACCAGGTTGTTGATGACTTCATCTGGTATGTCTAGGAAATATACCTGCAGTAGAAGTAATCTAAATCAGATTCAAGCAGTACAGTAGTTAAGAAGTCACCAGATACTAATTTAAGGGTTTGAAGTGGAAAATTATTTGCAAAAGTGAGGTCACAGAAACTGGAATGCTGATGTTCCATAATTCTTGGACATAAGCTTACATGCATGTTTGCCAAGCAACTATATCATCAGAAATATTTATTTAGGATCCATATAATCTGATCCCAAGTTTCCGGAAGTTGTTCAAGCAAATTTTATGGGATACCTTTTTACGAAATACACTTCATTAGAGAGCTTCTTGCTTCTTTTCTAACAACATGGTGTGTTCATTCACATCTTTAGCCACTTGCACGGGGAACAAATAAGTAAACAACTTAAAGGAGAGAAAGAAGAGATGAACAAGAAGTTGAAAGCTAAACCAACTTAAAGATAGTATAAAATTGCCAAGCCCCAAACATATCTAATATATGTATATATGTGTATCTCTATGCAACCCATCCCCCCCACCCCCCACCCCGTACCCTCACTTATTAATTTATGCTTTTTCCAATCCACTCCTAACAAAGCCAATGTTGACTAATAACTATACTTCAATTTCACAAAAAAAATAGCTGAAAAGCCTTTAGGTGCCATATTTTGACTTCAAAGTAATATATAAGAACTAGTTCCAAGTACAACCAGTAGAGTATTATTTGAGAAAGCATATTAATATGTAGTACCTCAGCACTCTCCCATCCCCCTTTTCTACAGCCTGTCACCAAATTAGTTACAAGTACCGATCCCACAACTTGTGCCGAACCACCAGAATAATCTGTAAGAAACAACCACAGCTTGCAGGATTTGCTAGTTTTTTAGCACATCAGAAAATGACAAGTAACTCAATTGAGCAAACCTCTTATAAACTGTTGTGCTTCAGCCTTGGTAGATGGCTTTTCTCGTATAGTCCCTTGATAAACCACCACCTCGATATCAATTAGATGCAGTTAAGTTCAGAATCTTGTTTTCTGACCAAGAGAAAACATCAGGATAGAGAAAAATACTAAGTTTTACCTAGGATATACGATTTATTATAGATGTTGAAAAGAGAAAAATCTTTCGGAAGACAAATGTAGGGGGCTACAAAAAATATTAAGGGAGGAGACCACAAACAAAGGCCAAACAAAGTTCCAAGATAAAAGATATTGCACTAAAGTTCTGCCATCTAATGCAGCCACACCTCACACCATGAAGACATTGAAAGAGGCAAGTTCATGCAGCATCTTATGGTTGCCTTTCTTTTTCTTTTCCTCAGCAGATGCATATCCTCCAATGAGTAATTACAACCAAAAAAAGTATCTAGCTTCCCTTTATCATGATCTTTACCAATGAATTACAAGAATTAACAAAGAACATTGCCTAACAATAATTAATGCAGAAACTTGGTTTGAAAACCTTCCTACAATGCCTAATGATTTAGAAAAAAAGAAAATCAATTTAATTTAAATAGATAACTAACTCTGAAAGTCAAATGGAAGTCATTTTGAGAGGGAACTCATTAGCATACTGTATCTGCCGTAATTAGCAGTGTAGGGGGCTGTTTTTCCAATTCGTCAGTAGCCTCAAGCCTTGTTATAATAGCATCAGCCTGAGATTTAAAACTCCGAAGAGCATACATGAAGTTTTCACAAGGTAACCTTGAGTAAGAAGTTTTATAATTAAAATCAATATCCAGCAAAGAGAACATATCCATGCCAGTACCCAAATTGCTTCATTATGCGTGTTTCTAATTAAAACATTATGTAAGTTCTGTTGTCTATGTGCTGGTACACAGGGGATGCAAATCAAATCAATATAAGGCAGATATCATTATGGTTTACAAATTACAATACACAAAACAGGAGAGATCCGCAATGATTTATTCTTTTCAGATTGAATTATTACACCTATTTCATATATGAAGTTGCAAATTTAGAAAAATAATCCTGTGATCGTGAGTTCTTCAAGATGAATTAATAGAAGCAAAAGAGTAATTTCTCCTTCTTATGGGTCTTAAATCTCAGTGATCAGACATATAATTATTTATCTACAGCTCTTATTATCATCTTCAATTCAGATTAGCAATCAACTATACTACACATATTTCGAGTTCAAGTTGCCCAATAATTACAAGTTCCTGTTTCGAGGTAACAGAATTGGGGGATAATGCAATGAAGTCAGTCATCAAAAACCTTCTCACCAATCAGTGTACATCTACTAAGCTTTACAGGTTTGACAAATATACTTTTAAATCATTTGGTAGATACGGTATTGTAGTAGAACATGCTGTACATTTGATTCATTTCATGAAATAGAGAGCGACATCAAATAATATAATCAAAAAATCCAAATGAACTTTTAGACGGTATTGAATTGATGACTGAATCCAAATAATATTTGGTATTGCAGCAGAACATGCTGTACAGAAATTTAAGCATCATTTTGCATTTCCAGTTACCTTGGCCTCCGCTAGGGCCATCACAAGGTCTTCTGGTTTTTCCTTCCTAATACGTTTCTCATCTATATCTGCAGTCTAAATGAAAAATCCATTCAGTAATTCGGTTGGGTATTAATAAGAAAAACTTTTGACCTAATGCTCAGAAATTTAATTGAGTTTCATGTATGATCCTCTCGCCCTACCATCTATATGATCTAAAAAGAATAATTGTTCAACAATTTTTTTTCTTATGCTCCCAAAATTATCACAAAACCCAAATTTCCAAAATCAAATTTTATCTTTCCATTCAATAACATGCAAACTTGTGAAACTTAAATATCATTTTGTAGAACTAATGCAGTTCAGTAACCATTGGATTGTAAATAACTTTGTGAATTGCATAGAGTTTCAAACAGGATGGATTAATTGTATAACAACACAAAGCAGATTACTTCCATTTCCTTTGTACACAAAAGTCCAGCTAACTAACTTTAACATTTTTTCACTAGAGTTTCTTTCATGAAAGCCACACTTTGGAACTAAAGCTCTATGCATGAAATGGTGCTTATATACTGATAACAGTGACTGCCAATGCAAGACTAAGGTTGGATCTACTCCGGTACTCTAAGTATGGGACACATTACATCTACTTCAAGACTTCAATGGCACATAACTAGCCTTGTAGACAAGGAATGGTCAAAATGTGATTCATATCAATTTACTGAAATAATCCAAAAGAAAAATCAAATAAGTTAGCAATACAGGTGTATCCATTCTCTTAAATCACACACTAGCTAAAACCAGAATTTAATTTCCTTCACATAGACAAAACGTATTTTCTAAGAGGACGAAATGCCGAGCTAGAAAATGGATAACATGAGCAAGGAGAGAATGAAAGAGTAAGAGACGATCAGAGTCATCATCATTAGAAACCGCATTAGACTAAAAAAAAGAAATTCGCAGATATTATAGAGACAGTATAAACTGAAAACCCGTAGCCCACTGATGTACGAGGACAAATGTAATACAAAATGTACCGAAATAGAGAGAAGGAAGGTACCATGATGGTGAAATCGTAGCCCATTTCAGCTAGGATCTTCTGACGAGCCATGGAAGATGAACCTAGTATCAACTTTCACATTGAAGAAAATGTCAAATGCGTCATCCATAATATCTCAATAATGCGCCAGTGAGTGTGTGTGTGTGTGTGTGTGTGATATAGAGGGAGACCTCAAAATCCTTGCTTTTCAGGACGACGCTGCGGCTGGTATCCATCGCTGATGGTGGTTTCACAGCTTAGCTTTTAGAAGATAGGATGCGGAAGAGCAAGGAATGAGACTGAAGACCAAAAAGCTGGACAAATGATTTTTGTAGAGGTAATTGAAAAAATAGTCCTTGCAAAATTGGTAGATGTAGAGTAGCCCAGGGCCGCAATTAATAGAGGGGAACCATTAATTTAGTATGAAATTTTTATTTCTCCCACACGTTTTGTCCTTAATTGCATTTATACTACATATATGAAATATATTACATTAATACCTAACTCTACCAATATAATTAGTATTAGCATGAAAAAAAAAAAGGGTCATATCCCCTTAATTTGTGTAACTGATGAGATTACATTTGTCATGATTTTTGGTTACCAAAAATAATAATTGTCTTTCCCCATAAATAGAGCAACTGATATAATAACTGTCAAAGGGACCTTCCTAAAATCACGCACATATATGAATTCGCTGGAAAAGAAAAAAAAAAGGTAAGTGAATATAAACTATTTTTTAGGAATCTGTTATTATCAGCATGGAAAGAAATATAAATTAAACTTTAAATGTATTTTCTCTCTCTCTCTCAAAATAAATTAAAATCACGATTAATAAAGATACAGTATATACACGATCAAAACTTATGTATGTTTTAGGTATATTTTATGTATATGTGGGATCTGAATGAGATCCGCAGTTCAGCGATCGAGTGTATATCTTAGGTATATTTTATGTATATGTGGGTTCTGAAATCGTTTTTATGTATATCTTAGGTATATTTTATGTATATGCGATCAATCTTCTTGTTCTTGGGCGATTTCTTGAGAAGGGCCGCAGTGGTGGGATTTTTTGAATGCTACATTACTCGGACGGAAACATATACTGAAAATACACGGTATATACTCGTAACATATACGGTATACGGTATATACCCGTAACATATACTCGGTCTCTCTCTCTCTCTCTCTCTCTCTCTCTCTCTCTCTCTCTCTCTCTCTCTCTCTCGGCGTTGTTCGGGTCACGACAATGGCTGCTTCTCGGTCTGTTCGAGGGGATCGCGTGGGTTGCTTCAGGCGATGACTCTCGGCGATGGCAGAAAAGGAGGCGTGCGATGTCGAGCTAAGGCGTTGCTATTTGCGGCTGCTGGAGGTGGTTCGACGACTGACGGATTCGTGAAGGGTGAATTGTAGAAGAAGAAGAAAATTAAAGAGGATGAACTGTAGAAGAAGAAAAAAAAAATAAACGACGAACTGTAGAAGAAGAAGAAGACGAGAGAGGGAGAGAGAGAGAGGCAGAGAGAGAGTTGGAGTGTTGGGGATATTAAATCCCATTAAGTTAGGTAACTAATCCCATTAAATGTGGTGTGGATATTGAATCCCATTAAGTCAGTTAATAACATAATGTGGTATTTGTGCAAATAAAATCACTAGATTATGTGAATATGTTAATATTTACAAAGTTGTTATATTTATGTAATAAAAACACAAACTGATTGTACAGGGTGCAATTTCCTCTATACTTAATATGCAAATGCATATATATTTATGGCCCAAATAATAAGATTTAGCACAAGTCCACTAATAATCTACACTCCTAACCCAAATAGAAAGGTTCACCTAGACTAGACTCTAGTCCACAAAACAATATACACAGTCCTACACATCAGATAATCTCAGCACATTTTTATGAGTGAATGAATGTTAGCGAAAAAAAAAATTATAATTAAACCCCAAATTAATTAGACTACTCGGTCTCTGCAAACAAGAAGGAAGAGTGCGACTGGTATTTATCCTCCTTTCTTCAAATTTCGATCTTCTTGCGTCGACTTATCATTTCCCCCCTATCTCTCCCATTCCAAAATTCCAACGGTCGGTCAAGGTAATTAATTTTATAGATTATAAATAGTATTTTCAATCTTTATTTTTCATACTCAGATTCAAATTCAATCCAGATTTTTTAATCTATTTCATCTGCTTCAATCATATTCGTCACTCGACACTCATCAGCAAAATTGAACCTTTTCTTTATTTTGAAAAAAATTGATCAATTAAAATTGTTTTGGCCCTCTCATTGACGAAAAATTGGTTATTCGTTTGTAGTCTACCTTGCCCGGTCCGCTGTCCACCTCGCCCGGCTCGCCGTCCTCCACAACCGGGTCGAACTTCACCACCGTCTGCGGCTTCCGGCGACCGCAGCGAGGTGAACAAAAAGGGGATCTTTTGGTTTTTATATTCTTGATTTTTAGTTTGATATCTATTTTCTAAATTGGCTATTTATGTTAATTGCTTTGCTTGCTGTGATTTTATTTGTTTACTTGTTCAGATAATTTATTTATTTTTTTGTTTGATTCAACATTGGACTAGGCACATATTATAAGATTAGTATATTTTTATCATACTATTTTTGGGATAGGTTTTGTTTGTGATTTCTATTTATGTGTTTAGGATGAATTGTGATAACTGTTAATTTGTTATTGACTTATTGGTTTGATAATTTGATTATTAGAAACTTAACTATCTGGACATCAAAAGAGGGAAAAAAAAAAAAGAAAGATAATGAAGTTATAATTGAGTCGTTAAAAGGTTCAATAGATAAAATTATTCTTAAAAAGAATAAGAGTGATGTTACAATTAAAAGTAACACAGATCGAAGATAATACTGAAGTTGGATTGATAAATGATGAAGAAAATATAACTGATAATGATAATGATGAGAATGAAGGTACCGATAATCTCAGTGAGAATCAAAATGATAAAAATGAGGCTATAGCTTTTGAACTTGTTGGTGAAGAGAAAAAGTTTGTAAAAGAAGTACTTGAGGGCATTATTTTTATATTTGGCACAGGGCCTTATAATTTCCAGGACCTGCTCTGGTAGATGTTATAGCAAATAATTATTATTTATGAATATTAGTATTACCCATATATAAGTTTAGTAGCTAACAATTGTCCGTGTAATCCTTGCGCAGGGTCATGCTAATCTTCTTTTTATCGTTCCAATTTTACCGGATGTCCTCGAAGGGACTAAGTTTAGTGGGTATGGGCTAGGAGTTGTCATTTTTAATATATATTGTATTTTCTTATATATATATATGGTACAAGTGAATTAATAAAGATAACTAATCATTGACGGTTTTTTCTTTCTTTCATGTTCTCTTCCTCGATTTCTCTCTTTTTTCTCTATGTATGAGATAATATATATAGCAACACGTTATCAGCACTAGTACCCTATACCATCTAAGCAAGCGGCGGCGGAATCAAGACGAACAGGTAATCAAGGTAAGAATCAACAATTGATGAATGCGACGAATGGGCAATCAAGGTAACAATCGAGAATTGATGTATGCCTTAGAAAATAATAGTGTCTTTTCTATTCAAGTAACATTCAAAATCTATTCAATATGTACTATGATATATTAGTTTTATCGACCTTAGTTATATTTCAATATCTACAAAAGTGTGAATTGATGATCTTTGTATGAGAGTGGTTGTGTTGTCAAGTATTTGCGAGGTAGATTTCAAAGTTTGTTACGAACTGCTAATAATTTGTTTCATCTTGAATTTGGATATGTGATTTATCTTTTAGTTTAGACGACTCAGTGAAATTTTGAACTTCAAATGATACGTAAGTTATTTGTTTTGAATTTTTAACTTCAATATGTTCAGTGCTGAAAAATTTGTGAACTGCACTGTATTGATATTTAAAGATTTGTTGTCCATGATTTGAATATTTATCATTATTATTGAATATGATATCGATATATGTGTTTTGTATTCTCAGGAAAAAAAAAAAAAAATTGGGGTAAAGATTATACATAAGCAATTTATTTGATATTTTCAAGTAAGGATGTGCAGTGTAACTCCCGCTTAATTTTCCGTTAGAAAACTCTATGTTTTCAGAAAAAGTTTGAACTTTCAAAAATATTTTTCGGTTTAAAACTCTCTTTCGGGCATTACTCAAAAAATCTTTGTTTTCTTTTTCTTAACATAAGTAGCCACTTAAGTTTTTAGGGATATTATTTTCCCAAACTTTCAATTTTCCTTTCAACAACTCGAGACAAATGAAATATTCGTTCATAAACAGGTCTCGAAGCCACGCGGGCATACATAGTCACATCAATTAAAGACTTAATGACATCATTTTAAAAACAATCGTCTGCAGATACAAATATAATAATAACACAAAAAAACCTCCCTTGTCCCCTCGTGATCGCGACCAGCTACTCAACCGAAAAGATAAAAATAGTGGGGTGAGAAAACAACTAGCTCACCGTGAAAAATACTACACAATTACTCGGTATAATAGCATATAATATAATCACATAATGAACATAAATCATAACTGTCACACCACATCTATCTCTATCCAATCTATCCGTTGGACACATGGATCGCTCCCCAGTGGTGTTGCGCGCCGACATAACTATTTACACCCCCACCACACATGATAGAGGGGAGGCCGGTGAGCGGTACCAGGAGTGCTACGCCCAGGTTTCCCATTCTATTCTCTTGGGTGATAGTCTACCAGACGAGCACGCGGTCCCTACGTGCGGCAATATCGATTATGTAAGTCGTTTACTGAATTTTAGTTAATGTTATTTCGTTAGAATATTACTTTAATATATATATATATATATATATATGATCATATATATATATATATATATATATATATATATGATCATATATTTTATTTCTCCTATTTTGTCTAGTGGGTCAATCATCTCTTCTCCCATACATCAGACTTCTGGCGGGATTGCCAGGGGTTTCTCCTAGTTTGGAGGCGGGTTATGCCCAATTCATTTTATTTTTATCTATTTCCAAATGCTATATTACATTCTAACTAAAAAAAAAATGCATAACAATCAACGCATATGTAATAATGCATGATTTTGTACATTTACACATACATTAAAGTAAAATGTCAATCTGCATTACAAATATTATACCACGACTCGATCTCGTTCTGGTAAAAATGCTCTCAACTTTCAATCCTCCTATCTCAATATCTAAACCCGTAATAACAAATAGGTGGTATTGGAAAATTAGGAGACAGATTCAGACAAATGAAGAGTGGGTAAGAACCAAGATGGTGAATGACAATATCGCGTTCTGGTCGTGTAGCCGTGGATAGTGCACGGAGTAGCAATTCTGTCGTCCAATTAGTCCTGATATCATCACCATTGCTTGGCCGTACAAAATTACAACTGCATTAAAGAGTGTAGCAATAGAGAACAGGTCGACTACAACTTTCATCCAGTGCTCACTGCCACAAGGGTCCACATGCCATCTTATTCGTCTGAGTGCAATGTCGACTTCACTATAATATATAGAAGTGTACGTGGCAAGGGAGGGTTCAACCTTATTTGCAATGCAGTCTCCTACCACTGGCCTCATCTCCTAGTCGCCATACACGTAATCTGCGAGCATGCAAAATTCGCAGTTGCCATCCACGACAACATCAAGGTAGCTCTCTACATAATCTATAATTACGTAGGGAATTTTAGACTCATTGCAAAGATTTAATTACGACGTCATAAATAATTTAACGTCACAACTTATATAATAGAATTTAAATAAATAATTTAGTTAACATTCAGTTAAAACAAAAAATATTTCACATGTTGCTTCTTGTGAAGGGATAGAAGACGAAATTTTCGGGACACACAAAGAACTACTTTTACGCCCCCGCAGACGACCTCTGTATCTGTACTCTCATCTCGGTGGTCGACGTTGGATGAGGTGATTCAAGTGTGTTGTAGCAAATTATATTTTTACCGAGTACGGGATGACTCCCGACCTCGGGTTGATCTCACGAGGAAGGCGGTTCGGAATTTAGCTTTGGTAATGATAACACATAAAAAGAAAACAAAATCCTAAACACTCTAATCAAATAGGGGTTTGAATAATTACTAACTAAGAAATAATAAAAAGCAATAATCTACCTAAAAGTGTGAACAGAACAAAGATGGAGAAACTAGGGAGTCGGGGATAATTAATTCGAGTTATAGCAAAGTCGGGCAGTCAATTGTTCGGTTCAAGATTGACACTCTCACTTAAACATCTAGCGGTTCGCTCCCAATAACTTTTCGTAACAAGGGATTGAACATAGACGAACAAGCTCGAGCATACAACACAGGCCAATTGTCCCAATCCCAATAACTTTTCGTAACAAGGGACGGGTCATCGACAAACACGTATTTCAATCTCAACCCATAGATTATTCAACTACGAAATCATCTACCTCATGCGAGCCTAGGTCTACGACTTCTCTCCTTTCGGTTCTGAAAGTCGCTAATTAACTAGAAGGGAGTTAATCGACTAATCTTATAGAATTGACAAACCCCAACTCGACAAATAAATATTCAATTGTTCCCAATCGCAAGATCGAAGTGTCACTCTTCGATTATATCAATCAATCAAGCATGAATATATCAATTCCGAATTAATTCAACTCACATAAGCATGAACAATCTTGAGCCCGACAAATGCACGTTAAACAAGAATAATCATCCCCTATCCCTAGCAATAAGAATTAGCTACGTAAAATAAATTCAACACAAATAATCATTTCTCCCAAATCAATCATTATTCATGAATTAATTCAAAGAGAAAAGAATCTTACAATTTATTCAGTCCAAGAGTTGAATCCCAAAGTACACAGCTTAATCCTTGATAACTAAGTAGAAGAGGAAGAAAAATGAAAAAGAAAAGTGAAAAGAACAAAGAAAACGAGGAAGAAGAAGGAAAAGGGGAGGAGAAGGAAGGAGAAAGGAATGTGGTGTTTTTCTCGGACCTAGGGTTTTCACCCGATCGAGAGGTGTGTGAAATGAGAATCGCGCACGGCTTTTATAGTGTCCAAGGCTCCACGGCGCGGGACAGGGCGGTGGCGCGGCGTGGTAGTGCTGCGCGGCGCGAGGAAGCATGGTGTGATGAGGATGTGGTCATCGACCCATCTGAGCCCGAGGATGAGACGCGCTCGAGTCATGAGAAGCAGCACGATAAGGGTCGGAACGACCCTCGGAGCCGTGCAAAGGGGGCTCGCGAGGGCTGCGCGTGAGAGAATCGCGCGGGGCGTGGACACGCGGTATGCGGGAGTCGCGTAACCCGGTGTGCGAGTATGGGACGCACGAGACAAGGTCGCGACAATGGCATGACGGGTGACCCGGAAGCAACGCCGTGAGGTCGGTGCGGGGGTCAATCGCGGACAGGCGAAGGACGCGAAGCCCGAACATGCGGGTGGCGTGTGCGAGGCGGAGGAACCGAGCGGTGCGCGAGGGGAGGATGTTGGGTAGCTAGCACGCACCGCGACCAGCCAAGGACGAACAGTGGGGACCAATGTGCAGGCTACGCGCGCAAAGGTCGATGGCGCGCGAGTGCAACGCGTGCGGGCACGCGGGCGGGTGCGGCAAAGCGCACAAGTGGGCCGCGGGGCGCAAGGGCGCGCGCAACACGCGTGACGCGGAGGCACGCGTGAGAAGGGCGGTGCAACCTTAGTCCTCGAGGACTAAGGCAAAGCGCGCAGGATCAAAGACGGCGAGTTTAGTAATTAGGGTTTCCTACTTGGAGTGCAAGACAAGATCTCCAAGGATCGTTTAGATATTTAGTTTCCTTATTGCTTATGATATCTAGATTGTTTAGGACTTTAATATTTTATTGCTTTAATTAGTGATTTAGTTGCCTTAGGATTAGATATATTCCATCTATTAGAGTTATAGGTAGATTAGGACTAGATCTATTTGGTGCCTATATAAAGGCCTTACCTCTTGTTATTTTATTCATGCAGAAATTAATGAAAAAGTCGAACCTTGTGTTCAAATTCTTGTGTTAGATTTCTTTTGAGATTTAGTGCAAAACCCTTGTTACGGGAAGGGCGTTTCACCACATAGCTCGAGCAAGACGAGTTTGGCAAGGACCCACGTCCGAGCTGTCTCACCTATCGCGAGAAGATAAGGAGATTATCCTCCGAGTCGTCCGCAACCCTAGCCGAAGGCCGAGTTCACGCAACGTCCGAGGCAAGGTTACGAGTCGGGAACACGCGATTCTTCATCATTGGTGCTCTCGTTGAGAGTGTCAATCGCGTGTTCTTTATCCCATCTCATTCTTTAATTTTCGTGTCTTAAAAAAAAATGGCCAAAGAAACAAAGGAGAAGCTCGTGGATTTGGAGGCGAAGATGACGAGCCTAGGCGAAGGATTGGAGGCCACCAACGCATCCATGACCGACAATCTCACGCACCTTGAAAGGTCGATCCATAATTCACAACAAGCCATGATGGACGCCATGAACCAAAGGATCGATGAGGTGCTGCGCTTCGTGCGGCAACCGCCGCCACGGGGTCGACCGAGGGCGCGATCACGGGAGTACGAACGCGAGCACGAGGAGAGAGAGGACGACTTCGATCGTCGATCTCATGCCTCGACTGTTTGTCCCATTTTTGTTGCGTTTCTCGTTGTCTTTTTGTCTTTCTTTTTCCCCATTTTAGGTCGTTTAGATGAGTTTTAGTTCATTTTATAGTTTAGTTAGCGTTTGCTCTCTTCTTGGTTTTTCTTGTGTTTTTCCGTTTGTTTTCCGTTTCTTTAGTCGTCGTTGGTGTGTAGGTTGGAAGTCTCGGGAGAACAAGAATTCGGAAAAATACTAGCTGGGCAAGCCTAATCAAGTAGAGGAGTTCGTTGGGAACACACAGGAAAAAGCGGAATCAAATTCCGAGTTGAAACGAACTCAAACGGGCCCGAGAGGCAAAGTCGTGCGAGCTGTCCAGTTTTAGTCGCCGCGGCCGCGGAGAAGGATAAGTCGCGGCCGCGAGGGTCCCAAAACAGCCCAAAACGTTCCATTGCTGGCCAGTCGAGCTCGCGGCCTCGAAGATGGTCGCGGCCGCGGACCTTTCTTCACCGCGGCCGCGGAGGTATGGTCGCGGCCGAGGAGGTCGCGACAGCAGGATTTTAAAATCAGTTTTCAGATTCGTTTTTAAAGAGTTTTTGGCGAGGTTTGAACACCTCTCGACCAGGGTGAAAACCCTAGGTCCCGAGAAAACACAAAATCTCTTTCTCCTCTTTTCTTTCTTCTTCTTCCTGGTTCCTTTTCTTCTCTTAATCATTATTTTCCATTTTTCTTCTTCTTTTTTTTTAGTTAGGAATTAAGCTTGTAACTCGAATTCAACATCTAAACTTGGATTGATTGTAAGTATTTCTTTCTCTTGTTTAATTCATGAATAATGGTTGACTTGAGTAGAATGATTATATTTGTTGAATTTGATTTATGTAGCTAATTCCTTCTACTAGGGATAGGGGATGATTGTTCTTGATTAATTTCGTTATTATTGGGCTTTAATTTGTTCCTGCTTGTGCGAGTTGCTTTAATTGGGGTTAATTAATTCTTACTTGATAACTTGATATAATCGAAGGGTGACACTTCGATCTTGCAATTGGTATTAATTGAATATTAATTTGTCGAGTTAGGGTTTGTTGGTTCTATATGATTAGTTGATTAAACACCTTCTAGTTGAATTAGCGACTTTTAGAACCGAAAGGGGAGAAGTCGTAGACCTAGGCTCGCATGAGATAGATGATTTCGTAACTAAATAGTCTATAGGTTTTGGATTGAAATACATACTTGCCGATGACCCGTTTCTTGTTACGAAAAGTTATTGAGACTGGGATAATTGACATGTGTTGTATGCTCGAGCTAGCTCGTCTATGTTCAATCCCTTGTTACGAAGAGTTATTGAAAGCGAACCGCTAGATGTCTAAGCGAGAGTGTTAAATTCCGAACCGCCTTCCTCGAGAGATCGACCCGGGAAACGAATCCTTGATTAGGTACTCGGTAAAATATAACAATTTGTATACAACAAATTTGGCGCCGTTGCCGGGGAAGGCAAGTAGGATATTTGGTTTTGGTATTGATTTTATTTTCCGTGTTTCTCTTTGTTTTTTGTTTTTGGGATTTTTGTTCTTTCTTTTGTGCATCTTTGTTTTTCTTTTTTGTCCTGTTTGTTTTTGTCTTCTTTTTCTTTCCTCTTCGTGGCTACCTGTGGTTGTCTTGTTTTGGTGTGCAGGTATGACGAATTTCAAATCGGGTGCTACTACCAGTCATTTTCGTACTCTTCCGAGCAGTGTTGGGATCCCTACACAGTCGAGCAGACTTATGAGTCCCACGAGCATAATGAGAAGCTCGACCGGATTCTCAATTTTATAACTTCTCAAACAGCTCGAGAAGAAGAGGCCGCATTCAGCGAGAAACTTGATCTGATCCTCAATCAGATGATGGCCCAAGAAAACCTAGAAGATGCGATGGAGCTCAGATGTGCCCGTTTGAGCGAGCAATTGGAAAGTCTAGCAAGGCGCATCGACTCTATCGAGTCACAAGCCGACGAGCCCATGGTTTTGGACCCACATCCGGAGCCCATGTCTTTCGATGAGCTCGAGGATGACTTTTCGGGATACAATGCCAAACTTGATCTTATCCTCGATCGGATGATGGCGCAAGCAACTCGAGATGAAGAGATTGAGCTCGGATGTGCTCGATTGAGTGCACAATTGGAGAGACTAACAACACGCATCGACCGTATCGAATCACGAGCTTATGAGGACCCTAACCATGATCCACATTCTACGCCTGGTGCCCGAACATGTAAGTCGATGCGTATTAACGACCTTGACAACGATGAAGTTGTGGCTCCACATATCGAGAGTGACACCCTAATGGAGGAGAGTCTTGAGCCTGATCGAGATGTTCCTGAGTTTACATTTTCTCAGGATTCCCCTCTCACGATCGAGTCGGAAGGTTCACATTCTGAGCCACCACCCTGCGCTACTGATAGGGATGGATATAGCTCGACATGCTCCACGGACATTTTTATATTTTCTGGGGTCGACTATAGAGAGTTGGTGAACAAAGCTCTTCGTCAGTTCATGAGGATTTCTCGTGCCCGTACCCACTTCATTCAGAACATAGCCACTCGTACCCACAGTGCCCGCCTTCTGGCCTTAGCGCCAGCACTGCCGCTTCTCGAGAATACAAAGGCGTGGCACGATCGTCACTTTCTCCTAGACCCTGGATGAGTCACCCCAGGTTTCGTAAAGCTAATGACGTTAAACAAGCGCTTCTTGAGAGGCAACCCAAGTGATTTACTGCTTCCTTAGTTATTTTCTTTTTGTTTTTTTATTTTATCTTTTAATAATTGGAGTTTGGAGTTTCTGTGCTTTTCTTGGCAGGTACGAGTTTGCGAGCTTGAGCACAAAGAACATCGAGGTCCAGAGCGGAGCGTGGGCGAGTAGCTCGTATGTGGATGCTTATTCTCCTTGAGGCATTTTCGGTTTGCACACTTTTTGTCCTTTTTGAGTTGTTCTTTCTCTTGTCTTTTCTTTTGAGTCTTTTATTCTTGTGTTAGCTGCTAGTATTGGTTCGTTATATGAAATTGCTAAGTCCTATTATATGACTTCCTATTTTGCGTTGAAGCAATGAGGACATTGCCTCATTTTAAGTGTGGGGGAGTTTACTTAGATTTGGCATGCTTATGTAGTGAATCAATCTAGTTTTAGTTTTCTTTGTGTGTCTTGTGAGTATGGATATTGGTGAATTTTAAGTTTTGTTGATATTTGTTGATGAAGTTGAGGAGATGTGATGTTGATCATGATGGCATATTTTGATGAACTTAATTGGTCGTTTTGATTGGATATTATTTGCCTTGTGAGGATTGAGCCTTATTCTGTTTCTGTGAGATATGGTCGGAATTTTGTTGATCAGAACTTGCTTGAGTCTGTTTTGAAATAATAGATTGAAGTTGTGGTTTGTGAAAATGATTGAGGCATTTATTTCACATAGCTCGTTTTAGCCCTTTTCATTGACCCATGAACTTATATTTTCACTAGTAGCCCGTTGAGCCTTGAACCGTATTTCTTGTCAACCGATTCGATTGAATTATTTGAGATTTGATAGTGAACTTGATATGATGACGGAGCTTTTGATATGTGTTGATGAGGTATAGAACTTGTTTGCATTTTGAGTGCTTGAAAAAAAAAATTAAAAAAAAAAAACTTGGAAGACCTCTAATGTTTAAACCTATGGACTGTTGTCCTTTCGATTCGTTGTTGTTCAGAAAAAGTTACTCTCCAAGAATAAAAAAAAAAAGAAAAAAAGACAGTCGAGTACTTAATTTGCATTTCATGAGCATGTGCGAGTAGTGTATGGAGTTTTTGGTGGGAATGATAAGTTTCTTGTTGATTACGGATAGGTGGTGGGATATTCGAGTATTTATGTGCTCGAAAGTGTGACTGTTTATTTGAGCCACTTTATCTTCTTATTTGTCCTTCCTCTGATACCTACATTACAACTCATGAAGTCCTCTTAATTTGCAAATTCATGTGCTTTGGTTGTTTTAGAGTATGAACTAGACGATAAGCAAGCCTATATTGAAACTTGATTGCCGACCAATTTGAGCGCTCCCATTTCATATTTATGTAAGAAACTGAGTGAGGCATTATACATGATATTCCCGTGTTTGAGAGTTTGTCTAGTCAATGCGTACCATTTAAGTTGTAATTGAGATGTGTTTTATTGGTCTTTTGAAGTCTCCTCGGCTAAGTCAGTGAATTTGAAACTTTTCTTATTTGAAGCTGATATCCATGCTCGTGTCTTGTTTTCTTTTCTTTTTTTGATCGGGACGAACAAAGGTTTTAGTGTGGGGGAGTTGTTTGTCTCATTTTTGTTGCATTTCTCGTTGTCTTTTTGTCTTTCTTTTTCCCCATTTTAGGTCGTTTAGATGAGTTTTAGTTCATTTTATAGTTTAGTTAGCGTTTGCTCTCTTCTTGGTTTTTCTTGTGTTTTTCCGTTTGTTTTCCGTTTCTTTCGTCGTCGTTGGTGTGTAGGTTGGAAGTCTCGGGAGAACAAGAATTCGGAAAAATACTAGCTGGGCAAGCCTAATCAAGTAGAGGAGTTCGTTGGGAACACACAGGAAAAAGCGGAATCGAATTCCGAGTTGAAACGAACTCAAACGGGCCCGAGAGGCAAAGTCGTGCGAGCTGTCCAGTTTTAGTCGCCGCGGCCGCGGAGAAGGATAAGTCGCGGCCGCGAGGGTCCCAAAACAGCCCAAAACGTTCCATTGCTGGCCAGTCGAGCTCGCGGCCTCGAAGATGGTCGCGGCCGCGGACCTTTCTTCACCGCGGCCGCGGAGGTCGCGACAGCAGGATTTTAAAATCGGTTTTCAGATTTGTTTTTAAAGAGTTTTTGGCGAGGTTTGAACACCTCTCGACCGGGGTGAAAACCCTAGGTCCCTAGAAAACACAAAATCTCTTTCTCCTCTTTTCTTTCTTCTTCTTCCTGGTTCCTTTTCTTCTCTTAATCATTATTTTCCATTTTTCTTCTTCTTTTTCTTAGTTAGGGATTAAGCTTGTAACTCGAATTCAACATCTAAACTTGGATTGATTGTAAGTATTTCTTTCTCTTGTTTAATTCATGAATAATGGTTGACTTGAGTAGAATGATTATATTTGTTGAATTTGATTTATGAAGCTAATTTCTTCTGCTAGGGATAGGGGATGATTGTTCTTGATTAATTTCGTTATTATTGCGCTTTAGTTTGTTCCTGCTTGTGCGAGTTGCTTTAATTAGGGTTAATTAATTCTTACTTGATAACTTGATATAATCGAAGGGTGACACTTCGATCTTGCAATTGGTATCAATTGAATGTTAATTTGTCGAGTTAGGGTTTGTTGGTTCTATATGATTAGTTGATTAAACACCTTCTAGTTGAATTAGCGACTTTTAGAACCGAAAGGAGAGAAGTCGTAGACCTAGGCTCGCATGGGATAGATGATTTCGTAACTGAATAGTCTATAGGTTTTGGATTGAAATACATACTTGCCGATGACCCGTTTCTTGTTACGAAAAGTTATTGAGACTGGAATAATTGACATGTGTTGTATGCTCGAGCTAGCTCGTCTATGTTCAATCCCTTGTTACGAAGAGTTATTGGGAGCGAACCGCTAGATGTCTAAGCGAGAGTGTCAATCTCGAACCGAACAATTGATTGCCCGGTTTTGCTTAGAACTTGAATAAATTATCCCCGATTTCCTAGCTTCTTTATCGCTTTCTAGTTCGTACTTTAGGTTCGTTTTTGTTTGCTGTTGATTTCTTAGTTGATAATATATTCCTCATTTCTAATTAGAGCGTTTAGGTTTTTATTTTCTTTTTGTGTGAAATCAATACCGAAGTTAAATTCCGAACCGCCTTCATCGAGAGATCGACCCGGGAAACGAATCCTTTATTCGGTACTCGGTAAAACATAACAATTTGTACACAACATCGACCAACGTAGGGCGTCCTAGAGTCGAGAAGCTGAAAATTGTGTTGTCAATCTTCAACGGATCTGAACCAGACGCATGGTTGAACCGAGCTGTGCAATATTTCCATCTCAATGAGATTGCCCGAGCCGAGTGGGTAAGATACGCAGCCTACTATCTTGATGGCGAGGCTAATGTTTGGTGGCAGTGGCTCTCGAGTATCTACCACAACCACAATGAGCAAATCCGGTGGGAAAATTTTGAAAAGGAGCTCATCACGAGGTTTGGTGCGTCGGACTACCACAACTACGACGAGGCGCTCGGACATATCAAGCAGACGGGGAGCTTGCGCGAGTATCAAAGGGAGTTCGAGCGTATCGCATGTCGCGTACGCGGATGGCCCGAGGGAGCACTTGTCGGGGCATTCGTGGGAGGATTGAAGTTCGAGCTGACCGCGGAGGTTCGGTTAGTGAGGCTCGCGACGATGCGCGAAGCCTTGGAGGTCGCGCGTAGGCACGACGATCACTTGGTCGCGACGAGAAGGGTCGGGCGCAGTGACAATCGCATCATCGAGCCGCAACGGGCGATGCATAGCGAGATTAACCTCACCCGAGACGCGAATCGTGGAGCGCTTAGCAATTTTAAGCCGCGACCACCCGAGGTGAAAAACTTGACCTATGAGGAGATGCAAAGAAGACGAGAAAAGGGTCTCTATTACAAGTGCAAGGAGAGGTTTACCCCGGGCCATCGTTGCAAACAGGTCTACTTGATCCAAGTGATCGATCCTAAGGACGACGAGCTCACAACGGATGAGCCCGAACCCGAGGAGAAGCACGATGAAGGGAGAAACTTATATTTAAATCCCCGATTGGAGATGATGCATATGGTCAAGGCGAAGAAGGGACCTAAGATGCTAAGGTTTGAGGCCGAGATTTTGGGACGAAGAGTCGATGGGTTGGTCGATAGTGGGTCAACGCTTAATTTCATCAACCTGGACTCACCGCAAAGCTTGAGGTGCCTATGAAGGGAATTGTACCGTTTGGGGTTAAGGTCGCAAATGGCGAAGAGCTTTGGAGTTCGGAACTGTACAGGAAGGTGCCAATACGTGTGCAAGGTGAAGAGCTAAGGGTAGACTTGTATGCCCTAGAGCTAGAAGGACCAGAGGTGGTGCTTGGGGCCCAATTGCTGGAGACGCTAGGGTCCATAACCACAAATTTCAAGAAAGGCACGATGGAATTTGAGCAAGACAAGAAGCAAGTCACGTTGTGCACAATTGACGAGGGATTCGAGCCGGTCAAGTTAAGGAATCTTCAATTCATTATCCTTGAGGATAAGGAAAGACTTAAAGGGAAGAGGAATGATGAGGATGTGGTCATCGACCCATCCGAGCCCGAGGATGAGACGCGCTCGAGTCATGAGAACTGGCGCGATAAGGGTCGGAACGACCCTCGGAGCCGTGCAAAGGGGGCTTGCGAGGGCTGCGCGTGGGAGAATCGCGCGGGCGTGGACACGCGGTACGCGGGACATGCGGTACACGAGAGTCGCATAACCCGGTGTGCGGGTATGGGACGCACGAGACAAGATCGCGACAATGGCACGACGGGAGGTTCGCGACGGGTGACCCGGAAGCGACGCCGTGAGGTCGGTGCGGGGGTCAATCGCAGACAGGCGAAGGACGCGAAGCCCGAACATGCGGGTGGCGTGTGCGCGGCGGAGGAACCGGGCGGTTGCCGAGGAGAGGATGTTGGGTGGCTAGCACGCACCGCGACCAGCCAAGGACGAACAGTGGGGACCGTTGTGCAGGCTACGCGCGCAAAGGCCGATTGCGCGCGAGACGACACGCGCGAGGGAGGCGCCTGCGAGAGGACCGCGTCAGCGTGCAACGCGTGCGGGCACGCGGGCGGGTGCGGCAAAGCGCACAAGTGGGCCGCGGGGCGCAAGGTCGCGCGCAACACCCGTGACGGGGAGACACGCGTGAGAAGGGCGGTGCAACCTTAGTCCTCGAGGACTAAGGCAAAGCGCGCGGAATCAAAGGCGGCGAGTTTAGTAATTAGGGTTTCCTACTTGGAGTGCAAGACAAGATCTCCAAGGATCCTTTAGATATTTAGTTTCCTTATTGCTTATGATATCTAGATTGTTTAGGACTTTAATATTTTATTGCTTTAATTAGTGATTTAGTTGCCTTAGGATTAGATATATTTCATCTATTAGAGTTATAGGTAGATTAGGACTAGATCTATTTGGTGCCTATATAAAGGCCTTACCTCTTGTTATTTTATTCATGCAGAAATGAAAAAGTCGAACCTTGTGTTCAAATTCTTGTATTAGATTTCTTTTGAGATTTAGTGCAAAACCCTTTGTTAGGAGAAGGGCGTTTCACCACATAGCACGAGCAAGAGGAGGTTGGCAAGGACTCACGTCCGAGCTGTCTCACCTATCGCGAGAAGATAAGAAGATTATCCTCCGAGTCGTCCGCAACCCTAGCCGAAGGCCGAGTTCACGCAACGTCCGAGGCAAGGTCATGAGTCGGGTACATGCGCTTCTTCATCATTGGTGCTCTCGTTGAGAGTGTCAATCGCGTGTTCTTTATCCCATCTAATTCTTTAATTTTCGTGTCTTAAAAAAAAATGGCCAAAGAAACAAAGGAAAAGCTCGTGGATTTGGAGGCGAAGATGACGAGCCTAGGGGAAGGATTGGAGGCCACCAACACATCCATGACCGACAATCTCACGCACCTTGAAAGATCGATCCATAATTCATAACAAGCCATGATGGACGCCATGAACCAAAGGATCGATGAGGTGCTACGCTTCGTGCGGCAACCGCCGCCACGGGGTCGACCGAGGGCGCGATCACGGGAGTACGAACACGAGCACAAGGAGAGAGAGGACGACTTCGATCATCGATCTCATGCCTCGACCAACGTAGGGCATCCTAGAGTCGAGAAGCCGTAAATTGTGCTGTCAATCTTCAACGGATCTAATCCAGACGCATGGTTGAACCGAGCCGTGCAATATTTCCATCTCAATGAGATTGCCCGAGCTGAGTGGGTAAGATACGCAGCCTACTATCTTGATGGCGAGGCTAATGTTTGGTGGCAGTGGCTCTCGAGTATCTACCACAACCGCAATGAGCAAATCCGGTGGGAAAATTTTGAAAAGGAGCTCATCACGAGGTTTGATGCGTCGGACTACCACAACTACGACGAGGCGCTCGCACATATCAAGCAGACGGGGAGCTTGCGCGAGTATCAAAGAGAGTTCGAGCGTATCCCATGTCGCGTAGCGGCTGGCCCGAGGGAGCACTTTTCGGGGCATTCGTGGGAGGATTGAAGTTCGAGCTGACGCGAAGGTTCGGTTAGTGAGGCCCGCGACAATGCGCGAAGCCATGGAGGTCGCGCGTAGGCACGACGATCACTTGGTCGCGACGAGAAGGGTCGGGCGCAGTGACAATCGCATCATTGAGCCGCAACGGACGATGCATAGCGAGACCAACCTCACCCGAGACGCAAATCGTAGAGCGCTTAGCAATTTTAAGCCGCGACCACCCGAGGTAAAAAACTTGACCTATGAGGAGATGCAAAGGAGACGAGAAAAGGGTCTCTTTTACAAGTGCGAGGAGAAGTTTACCCCGGGCCATCGTTGCAAACAGGTCTACTTGATCCAAGTGATCGATCCCAAGGACGACGAGCTCACAACGGATGAGCCCGAACCCGAGGAGAATCACGATGAAGGGAGAAACTTATATTTAAATCCCCGATTGGAGAGGATGCATATGGTCAAGCCGAAGAAGGGACCTAAGATGCTAAGGTTTGAGGCCGAGGTGGTGCTTGGGGCCCAATGGCTGGAGACGCTAGGGCCCATAACCACAAATTTCAAGAAAGGCACGATGGAATTTGAGCGAGACAAGAAGCAAGTCACGTTGTGCACAATTGACGAGGGATTCGAGCCGGTCAAGTTAAGGAGTCTTCAATTCATTATCCTTGAGGACAAGGAAAGACTCAAAGGGGGGAGGAATGATGAGGATGTGGTCATCGACCCATCCGAGCCCGAGGATGAGACGTGCTCGAGTCATGAGAAGTGACGCGATAAGGGTCGGAACGACCCTCGGAGCCGTGCAAAGGGGGCTCGCGAGGGCTGCGCGTTGGAGAATCGCGCGAGGCGTGGACACGCGGTACGCGGGAGTCGCGTAACCCGGTGTGCGGGTATGGGACGCACGAGACAAGATCACGACAATGGCACGAGGGGAGGTACGCGACGGGTGACCCGGAAGCGACGCCGTGAGGTCGGTGCAGGGGTCAATCGCGGACAGGCGAAGGACGCGAAGCCCGAACATGCGGGTGGCGTGTGCGCGGCGAAGGAACCGGGCAGTTGCCGAGGGGAGGATATTGGGTGGCTAGCACGCACCGCGACCAGCCAAGGACGAACAGTGGGGACCGATGTGCAGGCTACGCGCGCAAAGGCCGATGGCGTGCGAGACGACGCGCGCGAGGGAGGCGCCTGCGAGAGGACCGCGTCAGCGTGCAACGCGTGCGGGCACGCGGGCGGGTGCGGCAAAGCGCACAAGTGGGCCGCGGGGCGCAAGGGCGCGCGCAACACGCGTGACGGGGAGACACGCGTGAGAAGGGTGGTGCAACCTTAGTCCTCGAGGACTAAGGCAAAGCACGCGGAATCAAAGGCGGCGAGTTTAGTAATTAGGGTTTCCTACTTGGAGTGCAAGACAAGATCTCCAAGGATCCTTTAGATATTTAGTTTCCTTATTGCTTATGATATCTAGATTGTTTAGGACTTCAATATTTTATTGCTTTAATTAGTGATTTAGTTGCCTTAGGATTAGATATATTCCATCTATTAGAGTTATAGGTAGATTAGGACTAAATCTATTTGGTGCCTATATAAAGGCCTTACCTCTTGTTATTTTATTCATGCAGAAATTAATGAAAAAGTCGAACCTTGTGTTCAAATTCTTGTGTTAGATTTCTTTTGAGATTTAGTGCAAAACCCTTGTTACGAGAAGGGCGTTTCACTGCATAGCTCGACTAAGAGGAGTTTGGCAAGGACTCACGTCCGAGCTGTCTCACCTATCGGAGAAGATAAGGAGATTATCCTCCGAGTCGTCCGCAACCCTAGCCGAAGGCCGAGTTCACGGAACGTCCGAGGCAAGGTCACGAGTCGGGAACACGCGATTCTTCATCATTGGTGCTCTCGTTGAGAGTGTCAATCGCGTGTTCTTTATACCATCTCATTCTTTAATTTTCGTGTCTTAAAAAAAAAAAGGCCAAAGAAACAAAGGAGAAGCTCGTGGATTTGGAGGCGAAGATGACGAGCCTAGGCGAAGGATTGGAGGCCACCAACGCATCCATGACCGACAATCTCACGCACCTTGAAAGGTCGATCCATAATTCACAACAAGCCATGATGGACGCCATGAACCAAAGGATCGATGAGGTGCTGCGCTTCGTGCGGCAACCGCCGCCACGGAGTCGACCGAGGGCGCGATCACAGGAGTACGAATGCGAGCACGAGGAGAGAGAGGACGACTTCGATCGTCGATCTCATGCCTCGACCAACGTAGGGCGTCCTAGAGTCGAGAAGCCGAAAATTATGCATTCAATCTTCAACGGATCTGATCCAGACGCATGGTTGAACCGAGCCGTGCAATATTTCCATCACAATGAGATTGCCCGAGCCGAGTGGGTAAGATACGCAGCCTACTATGTTTGGTGGCAGTGGCTCCGAGTATCTACCACAACCGCAATGAGCAACGGGCGATGCATAACGAGTCCAACCTCACCCGAGACGCGAATCGTGGAGCGCTTCGCAATTTTAAGTCGGACCACCCGAGGTGAAAAACTTGACCTATGAGGAGATGCAAAGGAGACGAGAAAAGGGTCTCTGTTACAAGTGCGAGGAGAGGTTTACCCCGGGCCATCGTTGCAAACAGGTCTACTTGATGCAAGTGATCGATCCCGAGGACGACGACCTCACAACGGATGAGCCCGTGTAATATCCCTATCAGTTATATCAGTTATATCAGTTATTATGAGCTATTGTTCCAAGAAATAAGTGATTTCGAGTCCAAGATAGTGAGTTATCGGACCGAAATTAAGAATTTTTCAAGGAACAAGCCACACGAGTCGTGTGAAGAGGCACACGAGTCGTGTGAAGCAACACGAGTCGTGTGGAGAGGCACACGAGTCGTGTGGGAGGGAGATGTGATGAAAGTTAGTCTCGGGATTTTGACACGAGTCGTGTGACGAGCCACACGAGTCGTGTGAGACTACACGAGTCGTGTGACATAGCCACACGAGTCGTGTG
>BKCP01008159.1:81707-107956 GCA_008636005.1 Striga asiatica | reverse complement strand
GGTCCAGACTAATATGCATGATTCGTAAAAAATATAAACCTGAATTCTTTAAGTCTAAACCAGTTGTTAGACCTAGGTTAAAGAAACGAGTTTTTAAGCAGAAAAGTCCTTAGCAGCATCCCGAGATAGTTTGCAAATGATTTCGAAAAATTTATAAGCGTTTTCGAAAGAGTTAAAATTTGCAAAAAATTGGCCCTAGTTAGAGGGGTGTTGCAAATGAGGTCGAGACGGGGAGACCCTCTAGCTCGGGAAGACTCGGGATCTTCCGCCAAGACACCCGACATCCACGCTTGTCTGTAAGCGTCTTGATCAATTCCAAAGGAGGATACACCCGAATGAGAATTTTGTGATTGATCAGCCGGTTTGAAGCCGGCTACTTGCATAGAATCGGACGATTGAGGACCTTCGTCGATCAAGCGTTCGATAAAGAAAAATAAAGAAAAAAAAAGATATGAACACGAAGAACGCCCAAGGGTTTTCAAGCTCAGATAAACCCTAAAAAAGATTCAGGAAATCGTGAAAAATAAAGAAAAAAAAAAGAGCACAAGATGTTGAGAAAGTATTGCACTTACACATGATGGTGGCGAAGGAAGTCATGAAGAAACTGGTGGTTGCCGGAAAGCTGACTGCCGGTGAAGCTTAGAAACGCCTTAATTGCCAGAAAAACTTGAGAACACAGAGAGAATATGAGGAGAGGTGAAAAGTGATTGAGGAATGAGGGGAAGGATATTTATAAAGAATAGAAATGAATCTTGATCCTTAGATCAAGAAGAAATCTAATGGTCAAAATAAGGCATAAAATTCGAGGCGGCAGCACTGAAGCGGCGCATTAGGTCCAGATTTGAAATTCAAAATTTGAAAAGGCATTGTCAGAACTTATCCGAAAAACAATCATGAGGTCTTAAAATAATCTCGCGAGATGACGGAGACGAGTTACAGGCAACGGAGCAGGGGAGAAGTCGCGATCCAAATCAGAAAGTGTAACAAGGGTGAGTCGAGCAAAGACGACAAGAAGAATCTCGGGGATAGCAAGCGAGTGGCGAACAAAAATAATAGACATAGTCGACCGTTAAACTTACTCTTAAGCTCTAGTCCACTTAGAGTAATTTTTTTGGGGGGAGGGGGGGACTAGATGATATAGCCATATTATCATATACCAGTCCTAGAGCCCTACTCGACCACGATAAGAAACTCAGACCGTCCGCAAGATGATATGTTCCCATCGACATACTCAAATCGACTTCCTAAAAGTCGACTCTATGTAGAACGACCGTGAAGAGGCAGAAATCTGGCCAGTCGACTCTCGCAGGTCGACCCCAGTCTGTCGACTTCCAACAGTCGACATCTGTATAAGAACAGCAAGGGAAACCTCCGAGAAGTCAGATACTCTAAGTCGACTCCCAGCAGTGTTAAGTCGATTCTCTGAAGACAACTTCCACTCGAGAGACCTAACCAAGTGTAGCCTCCAAATCCTCATATGATCATAAGTCGACCTCCAAGCTCTCGAGGCCGACTCTGTATACCTCGAAGACCAAAGATATGATGACGACTCATCACACTTGCAACATACTTAAAGCGCTACGTCTTTCAAGGGATACAGGGGAATCTTGAGATGACTCAGCAAGGAGGGGAGACGAATCGACCGGGGCAATTTAGACCTTTTAGGTCCACCGACTTGGGCATTTCGGGTACTTTTCAAGTAAGTATTCACTCCTATATAAAGGAGATGAGGTAACCCTAAACCCTAACTCTCATTCATTCCACACTCCCCTCATAGCTGCTGCGCAGCATCCATTCATCACTCTGATACTGACTTGAGCGTCGGAGGCTCTACGCCGGAAACACCTCCGGCGTTGAGTTTTTGCAGGTATTTCGCGGTGTAGCAACGATTCAGAGGCGGTTCAAGCAGATCTGAGCTCAAATCCACCGGTTCTCTTCAGATATAGAAGTAGACCCATCAAGGGTGGATCAAATGAGGACCATTCTTAAAATGAGGACACCTCTTAACCATTGATTTTGTGTTGATCAATGGCCCAGATTAAGTAATTGGAATACTTACACCTGTGTTGAAATAAATATATACATGGTTTGTTACGATAAATATGTCTCTTGTGTACAGTGTTTTTGCATCATTGTTTCAATAACCATGCAACATTTTTACACTAACTGTGCGACACTTTATCACTAACTATGCAACATCGTTTTTGCATTATTGTTTCAATAACCATGCAACATCGTTACACTAAATGTGCAACACCTTATCAATAACTATGCATCATTTTTACACTAACTTTGCAACACTCTATCGCTAACTATGCAACATATTTTTTACATCATTGTTTCAATAATCATGCAACATTTTTACACTAACTATGCAACACTTTATCACTAACTATACATCATTTTTACACTAGCATTACAATATTTTTTATCACTAACTATGCAACATCTTTTTTCATCATTGTTTTAATAACAATGTAATATTTTGATACTAACTGTGCAACACTTTATCACTAATTATGCATCTGTTTTGTTTCAATATTTTTGCAACATATTTACACTAACTTTGCATCACTTTTTATCTAACTATGCAACATCGTTACACTAACTGTGCAACACTTTATCACTAACTATGCATTATATTTACACTAACATTGCAACACTTTTTATCCCTAACTATGCAACATCTTTTTGCAGCATTGTTTCAATAACAATGCAACATTTTAACACTAACTGTGCAACACTTTATCATTAATTATGGATCTGTTTTGTTTCAATAACTTTGCAACATATTTACACTAACTTTGCATCACTTTTTCTCTAACTATGCAACATCGTTACAATAACTGTGCAACACTTTATCACTAACTATGCATCATTTTTACACTAACTTTGCAACACTTTATCGCTAACTATGCAACATATTTTTTACATCATTGTTTCAATAACCATGCAACATTTTTACACTAACTATGCAACACTTTATCACTAACTATCATCATTTTTACACTAACATTGCAACACTTTTTATCACTAACTATGCAACATCTTTTTGCATCATTGTTTCAATAACAATGCAACATTTTGACACTAACTGTGCAACTTTATCACTAATTATGCATCTGTTTTGTTTCAATAACTTTGCAACATATTTACACTAATTTTGCCTCACCATATTTACTTCGTGCACAATACATATCATGGTCAACGGGTCAATGCCGGAAGTCAACGGTCAACGCCAAAAGTCAACAATTTTCACCAGAAGTCAACAATTTTCGCTGGAAGTCAACGCCAGAAGTTAACGGTCAATGCCAGAGTCAACGGTAAACGGCTAATGGTCAAAATAATATTTAAATAACTAAAATAATTAAAATAAAAAATTATTATTTAAATAAAGAGTTAAATCATGGCCACATATCTTGATACCCTTTTAAACTTTTAGTGGCCTGGATTGAGTCTCATGTCCTCATTTTAAGAATGTGTCCTCATTGAAACCAATCCCTATATATATATATATATATATAACAGAAGAAAACAAAATAAAATAATGAAACAAAAATACGTATTTAACATCTTCAATTAACAAATACGAGACATCCGTACAAATTTATTATCAACGGATGAAAAGAAATATAGTGAATTGTAAATCTCTATTATTTCTCTGGTTAATTTTTATCCAGAATGGTCTTTAAATGAAATTTGAGACTTTTGGAGATGAATTTTCAGTTTGATCACCGTGGGTGTTGAGTTTAAATTTTAATAACGTTTCTTCGAGGACTTGATAGATCGATCTCGAATCGAACGTCGTAATTCCCAAGAATGTGAAGAACACGAGTCCTAGGTCTTCACCGCAAAGTCCATCTTGGATCTTCTCTACATCAGCCTTAACTTTAATAATGTAATTTAGAGGCTTGACAGCTTGTTCCGGAATACACTTCGGTCTTGAACTTAAAAGTGCTTGATCTTGCTTCGAATCTTCAAGAACGTTTTTGAATTTTCAAGAACACTAGAATCTCGTCGAGAGGATACTCTAGATCTCTTGAACTTGAATATAAATTGTGTTTTTGACCTTAGGGAGAGCCCCGTGTTAGGAGAAAGAGTCTTGAAAATGAAGACCTCAATTTGATTGGTCCATGAATTTTAAATATTTATCTCTTTAATAATCATTTAAAGCGATAATTAGGAGATAGAATCTTGGAAAAGAAGACTTCAGTTTGATTGGTCCTTTAATTTCATATATTATCTCTTTGATAATTATTAAAATAAATAATTATTTATTTTATCTGCAAGAAAAATACACATGGCATTCTTAATCGACCTTCAAAATATACATGTGACATTCCTTAATTGGCCAAAAATATATAATAAATAGTTAATTAAATAACTATTTAATTTAGAAATTAAAATTTAATTAATTTTATAAATGAAATAGAAATTTAATTTAATATGCATTTTGACATTTGACATCATTTAATTGGCTCAAAATTTAATTGTCCACATTGTGATTGGATTTGTTTGTTTTTTTCCAATCATTTTAAACCAAATCACTTTTTTTTTTAATTAAACTTTAACTCAACACCACTATCTATACTATCAGTATAATTAAATAATCTCAATAAGTCATATTTACATATCACATCAACTTTAATTTACTATTCATTCACTCACATAATTTTAACTTTTACATCAAATCAACTTAAACAATTTTATTTTAAATATTATTTTAATACAAACTCAAATTGTAACGCTCCACTTTGATTTTAAAGAAATTCCGGACTTTCAGAAAAATCAGATTAAATTTTTCAAAATTTATTCCAAACATATTTATGGCGTTACTCATTTTCAACATCAAACATCAATATAATTCCAACTCCCAAAACGGGTTTCCAGAAGTTCATTAATCACCCAAACCGAGTTCCAACAATAATCATAGAACCTAACGAGCATCTCCTTAACATTATTTCAATCATAATATCCGAAAATCATATATGCATAAATATCCCAAGTTCATAAATCATAAATCAGTTCATAACGCGGAAACACGACAATAATAAAATCGGTCTCATAGACCGACCACCACTCGCTATACTCCGCCGTCGTACCCGCCTTGCTTAACCTGAAACGTTAATTTCAGGTGGGGATGAGCACAGTTGGAAATCGTAGTGCTCACCACTATGAAGTAAACATCAATCAATATAAAAAGCAGTAATCATAAATAAGTCAGGTATGGCAGCAGCATGTATACAAATCAATTTATTATCCCATCTCCTATCCCAGAGTCCACCCTCATGTGCACACCTACGCATAGACTACTGCTGATACTCGATTCAAATGCCAAAACTTACGCCTTGGTCTTACAACGATGCCCAGCCAGTAGGAGTAATCCACCCCGCCGGCCAAGACTTACGAATTGGTCTTACAAACGGGGATCACCAGCCGAGGGCCCATGCCCCGGTCTTATGACCATACATAAATAAAAAAGACTACCCATCGGGTACGTTCTATAACTACGGGGATAACCGTTCGACGGCCGGTACAGCTCACATCGAAGGTTACATGGTTCACATGCATACATTGATCATACCACACGTAAGACAACAATTTACTGCATAGCAATTTTAAATAAAACCCACCTGGATTTCCAGATTGAAAACACTTGACAAGCAAAGGGCGTAGGTCGAGGCTTGACTCCTCAATTACCTACATTCGTTGGGATTTGTCTTAGAACCTTATCAAGGCTTAACTTATACTTGCTAGTCTTAAACATAAATATAAACTTTGAAAACTAGCTCGCTTGGCTTCGACTTACTCGCATTCTTTGAAAACATTTTATGATTAAGTCTTTTCGGTTGTTGGATATCTTGACTTGCTTAACTTTTAACTCTAAGGACATTTAAGGATAAAAAATACTACATGGATCAAGAAATAAATCCCTTAGGTCATATAATTGAGCATTTCGATAGTGCGTGCCATTTTCGGAATCAAACTAATGATTTTTGCAAAACATGATATGCGCAGCGATTTTCAAATGATCACATCTAGCAGCACATAAGTCGAAACAACATGAAATCAGTGGCATGTGATTCCTAAGACATAGATCTACAACTCTCATGAACAATGGAAAATCAGACGAGGTCATTATCTACATGATAAATCAGCAAACATTTAACACAAGAGTGCAGTCAAAACATTCAAACAGGGTGGCAGCATTTTGAAGATAACTCGAGCTATAGTCATGATAAAAATATGAATCTGGTACTCATATAAATGTAAGAAATAAAGATATAATTTTTGTGAAGACTACTTTAACAAATTCTGACATAGTCACAAAGATAAATCAACAACAACACAAAACATAGCTGCAGTCCGGAAAGGAAAAGAACAACTTACAGCACTTCAGTAAAACAACAATAACTCAAGTTACCGAACTCCAAATCATACAAACTTAAAACCTACAGAAACTACACAAGAAAAGCTACAAATTTGATGAAGAGAATTTGTATGTATAATTACGTTAAAGACACCGATTCAGAGCATACATTCAACACTTAAACACAGTCTCGGTTTCATAAAAACTGGAGGTACATCCCACTTTGAAAAATCATATAAAATCAATCAAAACTCCAATTTTCATAATTCCAATTCATGCAGGCAGCTAACAACAAATACTAAATTTGTCATGAAGAACATATTTTCACTCAGGCATGTTAAGGCCATCTAAAACAGCAGTGAATCAAGGGAAAGGTCTCAGCCCGAGTTTATAGAAAACTGTACGCTTGTCTAACTTTGAAAATTCATATCAAATTCATTTCATCTCCAAATCACGAAATTCCAAAACTCACTGAAACCTAACTCAAAGCACTACAAACCTCATGAAGAATACTTATCCAAGAAACAGCTTCTTGGTTGACAAAAATAGAGCACAAACCGAGGCTCGTAAATTAAATTTTCATGCCTTCATCAACTCAAAACTATCATACAACAACATAGCCTCGAAATCACGTAATTTATATGTTAAGCAAGCCTCGATTTCCATTATTTAAGACTTAAACACTCGATAAATCGTACACGTTGTCCGAGGTCCAACTCGGTCTTATTAAAAACGATAGAAAATACAATCTTATTATCTTTCACTTGAATTATTATGTATTTTTGATTCGATAATAATGAGAAACAATACGATAATAAATAACAAGTCATATCATCGCATAACACGAAATTGAACGAGACGGGGTTCGAGCCTAAGTACAGTTCTCGGGTATATGTTCGAAAAACGAATCGACAAGGATTGACGGGCTCGGAAGCTAAAATAACTAACCTCGGGCGGCTCACGCTCGGCCTCGGTTCGTTCTCAAATAGATGAAAGGGTCGGGTTTCCCGAGGCTAAGCGTGGCAGCGACTAGGAGTTGCCGACAATTGGAACTCGGCGGTGGCTGCGAGCCGGGAGGAGGGCTGAAGTTTTTGCCGCTGAGGTGGCTAGCTCGCGACGGAAAAGGGTGGCCCAACACGGTGATGCTGTGATGTTCTCGCGGCTGGGAGAGCTCGCCGGAGTTGCAGCGGCTGCCGGTGGCTCTTGGGCGGGATCGCCGGGTCGCTGTGGAGGGCCTGCTGGTTCGTGGCGGTCGTCTCATGTGGTCTTGGCGACAGCCAGTGGTTGTCCGCGAGTGGCAGTGATGGCGGAGGCAGAGACTCGCGGAGGATGAGGGCGGCAACGGGCGGCGTTGATTTCACGAGAGATTGCGACAGCAGGGAAGACGGGGTCGCGACGGTGGAGGGGGTCGCCTGGCGCTGTTGCCGGTCACGGCGGAGGGCTGCGCGCAGAGGGGCAGCGGCTCGCCGGGAGTTCGCTGGTGGCTCGTCGGTGGGAAGGGAGGCTCGCGACGGTTGACTGAGATGCTGTGAGGAAGACGATGAGATTAATCTCATCTGCTCTGAGGGACGAGAGGGGGAGGAGAACGATGATGGCGACGAAAATTCCGAGCGAGAGGGAGAGGGAGATGGTGTCGTCGGTTTTGTCAAGAGGGAGAAGATATTGAAGGCTGCGGCGGTGAGATTTCTGAGAGAGAAGGGAAATAGATACTGAACGTATATATATATACACAAGAGAGTCCAAAGGGCTGTGAATGAGTGGCATATATACAAGAGCAGTGTTAAAAGCTGGAAGGGTAATGACAGGGATAAGGGTAATGGGGTGAATGGAGAGGAGATAGTGCAGGTTAGGTGTGAGGAGCTGATCCAGAATGGAGGGACAGAGAGTGGCTTTGAAGATGGGATTATGATTGCTGTTAGTTGTTGGAAGCAAAATGGCAGATTGGGGATGGGGGGAAGAGCTTTTAGAGAAGACAATGACCTACAACTATGGGATGCATCTAGGGACTTTCATGGAAGTTCAGTGGAGGCCTATATTGTAGCAACTATGTGGGTGCTCGAGGAGGCAAAGAAGAAGGACTGGAAGAACATCATTTGCTATGTTGACTGTAAGGAGATGGTGGAGTGCACACAAGATTTCATAACAAATCAGAGAAGGAGGGAGGAGCAGGCATATGCATTCAACCTTTTGGTGACTAGTTTTAACTCTTGTACTTTTAGTTTTAATGCTAGTATTTGTAAAGATTGTAACTTTCTAGCCAAAATGGCTATCCAAGGTGATTTGTAAGTGTTTTAAATCATTCTGGGGTTCCC
Organism: Striga asiatica; assembly: GCA_008636005.1. NCBI lineage: Eukaryota > Viridiplantae > Streptophyta > Magnoliopsida > Lamiales > Orobanchaceae > Striga > Striga asiatica. The sequence goes on along the minus strand of BKCP01008159.1, from coordinate 99,274 downwards.
AAAAATGTGTGTGAGCTTGTTAGGGGAACCATGGTGCCTAGTTAGGCCTCGTATTGTAAGACGTTTATTGTTGAGTAATTTTATCTTGTTTGTCGTTGGGAAAAAAAAAGACTAGCTTTTTATTTTATTGATTCACAAGAAAATTCACACGCACACACACACACGCACGGAAATTAGAGTGAGAGGGAAAACGGGTCATGGGGCGGGCTGGCTCGCAAGTCGGTTCGGGTCAACTAGGAAGAACCGATTCAGCTAGACGATTAGAATTAAAATAAAATGAATATTATTTATATATATAAGACACACAATTTATTAAATAAATAATAATAATAACATATAGACATTTAGCCATCTAATTATAATTTGGCAAATAAATAATATTTAGACAATTAGGTATTTAATTACAATTTGGCAAATAAATAATATTTAGACAATTCGGCATTTAATTACAATTTGGCAATTAAATAATATTTACACGTTCGATAATAATAATAATAATAATTATAATAATAATAATAATAATGATAAATAAATCCCAAATAATTCATAATTAAACGGGACTGTAATGCCCCGTTTGACTATGAAATTTTTTAGGATTATTTATTATTATTGTTATTATTTAAGTTTATTTGTTGTTATTATTATTTATTGAATGCTATAAATTATTAATTGTCTAATATTATTTATTTGTCAAATTGCTTAATTGTTTAAATATTAATTAATTGCCTAATTTGCTAAGTGTTATTATCTAATTAAAAATGTGTATTTGTATTTTTACTAGTATTATTATTATTATTTTAAAAATTAAATTTCATGTATTATAGATATATATTATATTCGGTTTATTTATTTATGTTGCGATTTATCGAGCCCGAGAAGAAAAATCGTATTGATGCTACGTCTAATCAGGCCCGAGAGCCGAATCATTTTGGCGAAACCCACGTGCAAATCGGCCCGGTCGAACCGTATCCACGCCCCGGCCCAACCGAACCGGCCCGTGAATCAAACCCGCCCTAGTTGAGATCCGGTTCTTTTCTTGCGCGTGAGGGTGTGATTTTTCTTTCGTGTTCACCAAAACTGTTAACCCTACTCTATATCTCTCTCTTGAGCGATCGCAGACATCAAGAAAATATCATCACCCCCTCAGTCGCAAATCAAAGAAAATCTCATCTCTCCCTCTCATCCTTTCGATCGCTGACCCTCGTCGTCTTCACCATCACCTCTCGCCTTCACCACCCTTGCTGACCATCAACATCGCATCATCATCATTATCCCCACTCATCATTGTCGTTATCATCACTCTCCTCCACCATCTTCCTTGCGAGAATCATCACCATCGTCGCCATCTCCCCTCGCTGAACCCTTCCCTACGAAAATTTGATCGCGCCTCCGCCCAATTCTGGCGAGTTCAGCGGCCCCGCCACCGAGCAGACGACCCCCCGTCCTCCGGTGTCGTTCCGTTCGCGAGCAGGCCCAACACCGGCGAAGAGAACTTCTGTGAGTTCGTCACCTCCACGGCCAGTCACCTTTCCGGCGAACCTCTGTCAATGCAGCGACTTTCCGGTGACTCCCTCCTGTCGCGACTGCAAACTCGCGCCATCACCATTCCCCGCGACGAGCCGCTGCAAACCGTTGTCATCCTCCTTTTCTGTTCGCGAAGAACCTGACTCTCCGGCCCGTTTCCGACGATTCCTGAACGCAGCGACCCGACATCGCGATCTGCTCCTCCGCGGAACGTCACTCTCAGCCCTCGACCATCAGCGAGCTCCGTCAGGCGCAAACGGACGAGCTGTTCACTCTGCATGATAGTCGTCAATCCTTCGTTTCCGTTTTCGATCGAATCCCGAGAACGGTACAAGGTTCGAACCGCCTCGTTTAATTCTATATATTATTTTATGTTTTCGATTATATGAAATGGGTCTTGAACGTGCTTCATGAATTTAAATTCATGCCTTAGATGAATATGTGTGGGAGTTATATTATTTAATTGCAAATTGGATATCAAAGTGATTGCCGTCACTTTGAATTATTGTTGAACTGAATTTAATGTAGTATATTTCATGGAAATCCTGGAGTTATTGGTACTTGGAGTTGTCCTTGATTTATTGGTTTTGGTTTGAGGTCGTTTCGAGTTATATATAGGGAGTTATGATTTTTCTAAACCGAGCATGCTGCTGAACCGTAATAAGCTCACCATAAATCGAGTTGTTATCCGTTTGGGCTAAATTTTTGAACCTCTGAGTATTTGTAATGAGTTTGCCAAGCCCCTGATTTTATCTTTTAGTTTTTGGTGTTCAACTGGTTAAAACGGTTTCTGGGCAGAAACTTGTAAAATTCATTAAAAATCATACACTTGGAGTTTTGAGCTGAAACTTGGAGGAACATGTCGTTTTGTGTTGTTTTATGCTGTATAAAAATTTCAGACTGAAATTCGAAGTGTAGCTATGCGAACCATTAAATGCCGATTTTGGCGCTGTTTTTGCTAAAATTATTTAAAATATTTCACGGATTAATTTAGTGCTAAAACTTGGTGAGTTTATGTGTTTTTGTTTTCTTTATAATTTGGTAAAGTTTCAGGTTGATTGGCGGAGCCTAACTCCTAATTCTGAATTTATTATTATTTGGGGTCTTAATGATCGGTTATCTATTGTTTAGGTTAGGATTGGATTTTATTAATGTTGGCATGATTTATGTGTATTATATGAGGTATTTGAGTTGTGTCCAGGTCTGGCAGTGACTCCATAGTACCTAACTCGGTCAAGGAATCCACGAGTCACTTAGTCGATATAATTTTGGCTAAGTATATGTGCCTTATATGTTGTTTTGTATTGGACAGTCAGTGATAGGTCATTATAAATTTCTGCAGGTTCTTCGAGCTGAACTTGTGCCATAATTTCTTCAACTCTGTGTGTGGCAATACCTCTTTCTATATCCAGGTGGGTTTTATTTGAAAATTTCTATGCCTTAATTAATTGTTATTGTTGTGGTATGATCAAAGTATGCATGTGAACCATGTAGCCTTCAATGTGAGCTATATTGGCCGTCGAACGGTTATCCCCGTAGCTATATAACGTACCTGATGGGTAGTCTCCTTTATTTATGTATGGCAGTCAGGGCGTGAGCTTTGGCTGGTGATCCTCAATGTAAGTCCGAAGGCTAGGTTCCGGGCATTCGGGGTGGATTTACTCCTACTGTCTGGGCATCGATTGTAAGACCCGTGGGGCATTTCGATACATGTATCAGCAGTGGTCTATTGATATAGGTATGCACATGAGAGTTGACTCTGGGATAGGAGATGGGATATTAATTGATTTGTGTTCATACTGCGACCATACCTGCTTTATTTTATGAAATTGGATATTAATTATTGCATAGCGGTGAGCACCTCGATTTTCCTATTGCGCTCATCCCCACCTGATCTTCATGGATACAAGTTAGTAAATGCGGGCACGACAGAGGGAGGCGAGTAGTGGTCATTTTAATGATTATTTCCGATGTTTAAGCTGCTTAGTATGATTTACGCATTTATGATATATATTGGATTTCGGATTATTGATAGGGAGTGTGCTCCCTAGTATTTATGGATTTGATGAAACCCAGTTTTGGGAGTTGATGTTATTTATGAACCCAGTTGGGTGTTGACCTATTTATGGTTGTTGAACCCGTTTGGGAGTTGCATTTATGATATTGTTGAAATTGTTGTTGGAAAAGAGTAGCGCCTCAAGTGTTTAGAAATAAATTTTGAAAAACTTATTCTGAATTTTGACAAATAAAAGTGGGCTGTTACAGTTTGGTATCAGATCCAGTCTGCGTTTCTGTAGACAGGTTAACGTGAATTATGTGATTACGTGCTTTGACCCCATGTTATGTGTTTGTCCCATTTTTGTGTCTTTATTTCATATTTATTTTCTTTTTGTTTTCTCCCATTTGTAGGTTTTTCGTCGCTTATTTGGTCCATTTCATTCGTTTTGTGTTTTTGCCTTTATTTTATATTTTTGTATCTTTTTGCCGTGTTTTGCTTCGTGTTTTTCCGTGTTTGTGTTTTCAGGAGGTAGGTGGTGCCGGTCGAGGTTAGGATTGCGTGTGCCGAGACTGTGATATCGAGAATTCCCGTGGCCGAGCCCAGAAGACGACGAAGAGAACTAATAAGACGGACAGAAAACGCGCCCAGAAATTCTCGCGACTCGCGAGAAAAACTGGGGCTTAAAGGCAGTGGCGAGACAATGTCGCGCCTCACGAGAAGATGTCGCGACTCGTGAGACTGAGTCGCGACTCGCGACCTATGTCGCGACCAACCCCAGAGTAATAAGAAAATGACGACGCGCGACTCGCGACCCAAGACAAGACTATCTCGCGACTCGCGACTTAACCGGCGCGAATTTCGAGGATGGGATTTTTAATGCTGATTTCGATCCTAGGGTTCATTATTCACGATTCCAACTCTATTTTTACGTTCTCTCTGGAGAAAAACCTATTCCTTTTCCGGGAAAACTGAAGTCCCGGTGGAGTGGCCCATATATTATTGATGAGGTGCTTAGTTTTGGAGCCGTCAGACTCTGGAATCCAGCAAATGGCGAGCTGTTTACGGTTAACGGACAACGAGTGAAGCCATACTTTGATGGGGAGTCCGAGAAGTACCATGTCGAGACCATCGGTCTCGGCGACCCAGCGTATCCTTGATCAAAGGCATTAATGCCGAGCTCCCGGCTTAAAACTGAGCGTTTATTGTATTATGTGTATAAAAAAAAAAAAAAATCGCGACTCATGACACGAAATCTGTCTTTCGGTCTCAGTTTTTTTCGCGGCTCGCAGGCAGTTTTCGCGACTCGCGAGTTGTCCCACAATATATTGCTGCCGTATGCTGTTTTTCTCGCGAGTCGCGGGACATGTCACGACGCCTGTCGCGACTCGCGACTTACAAGTCGCGAATTACCTGCTATCCAAACCTAAATCCGTCGTTTTATTTTGCAGATTATCTCTTACTCTCTCTCTCTCTCGCGATATCTCGTGCGCTTTTGAAGAACTCTCGTCCCAAATCGATCGGCATCTCCGTTCACTTCCAACCACCGGCGACCGCTCCACTTCCAGCGACCATCACCTCCGGCAACGAACCCTAGTGCCCCAATTCCGACCACGATTTCCCCATCTTTCTCAATCACGACCCCTAGGTTGGTTACTTCCGACCAATTATCGCCGTCGTCTTCTCCGACCTCCGTTCAGACCTCCATCACCGGAAACTTCATCAGACAATCAATTCTCTTCACCGGCAACCAACGAGCAGTCCACCATCTCCGACCCCACGACTTCACGGCGAGTTCGCCCACGGCCCCTCCGTCTCGCGACAGTGCTCCACCGGCTCTTTCTCTCTCTCGACCTCGCGGCGGTACATCCGTCTCTTAGCTCCGACCACCGACCATATTCTCGAACGTCCAGCCCTCCGTTTATTCCGACTGCCCCTCGCTCACTCCATCGTCCTCAAGCTCGACACCATTGTTTCGAATTTCTGGGTAACCGTGATTCCTCTTATTGTGCTTGCCGATATTCTGCTATTTGGGGTTGGTTGGTGCTGATTTGAGGTGCATATTACAACGTTTGGGCTTCGTAGTTCCTGTCTTCGCTCCAATTTCATTGTCGGGTTTTTGCACGTAAGGTGTTTGATATATTGCTCGAAAGAACCTCGTATTACAGAATGGTGAGGAAAGGATCCGGTAACAAATGTAAGAAGACCGTCGGAGAATCATCTGCTTCTCAGGATGAACCGGTTAATCTACGGGCCGACTACGATGCCCCATTTCTTATTCTCTCCGAACGAGAGGGAGAGGTTTATGCTCGACTCGCGAAGAAGGACGTTTTGAACTCAAAGACGTTTGACTTCGTCTTGCTCTCCTATCTCGGAATTCTGGGGACCGTCGAGACCTACCTTGACGCGCTGCGATTGAAGGCTTATGCTCGTTTGGTCCACCCGACGTACCGCAACCTCACACTCGAGTTTTTCAGTACCCTCGAGATGCTGACAACCGAGGACTACATGACGTGCCGTCTACTTGGGACGGAAAGGATCATTACTGCCGACATAATGAAAGACGTCGTGGGCCTCCACCTAGGCGGCGATAGGATCACTCAGGGGATGTCGCCTGCTGCTGTTTGGTCCCGACTTTCTCCAGACACGGTGTGGGACTCGCAGGGCATGCCCAACAGCCTCATCAAGGATGGTGCTGTCGCGGTGCTGCACAAATTTTTGTGCTATGGTGTGTTCGGGAAAAAGGAGGCCAATAAGGTCCCTCAGATTGACCTCGCCCTGCTGTGGGCTATGCTCATGGGGAAGCAGTGCGACGTGTTGGATATTTTTAAGGAGGAGTGTCGGGCCATCATTCGGAACAAGCGAACGGCGGCTTGCTTTGGTCATATAGTGACCGTTTTGGCTTTGCACTTCGGGGTCGACCCGGCGGCGTCTGGCAGCCTTCCTTCGCGTATGCGTTTCATTGACTATTACGAGCTCAGTCATGCGGGCCTCCTCCTTAATCGCCGCGCCTTTGAGATCTATGAGAAGCGCCCGGCCTACCTCACCTACATGAAGAAGGTGGCTGCGGCCGCCTCCGCGGCTGAAGCAGGGTCGTCTCGTCCTCGGCAGGAGACTGAGGATGCCCACGAGACGGAGGCGATGGAGCACGACCAGGCTCTTATCGACGAGGACCATCGCCTTCCGCCTCCTGACGATTGGCACCCAACCCCAGAGGCTGATTCCTGGGAGCCACGGCCCACACGTTCGCCTCCACGCTCAGCGGAGCCATCTGCCCCACCCGCTTGGTGGTCCCAGCCTCCTCCGTGGTGGACGGCTTACGAGTACCGCTACGATCGTGACATGCGGGATATTAATGCCTGCTTTCAGGCTATTGAGCTGTGGCAGAGCCAGTGGGACACGCGTTACACACAGTGGAGCTCCGACACCGGCCAGCCTTATCCACCTCCTCCTTCTCCTCCTCATGAACCACAGTAACTTGTCACTGTGTTGGTTAGCTTTCTTTTTATTTTCTCTTTATTTTATTTCTTTTTGTATTTTCTCTTTTCTTTTGTGGTGCCTGTTGATTATGTCAGTCTGGCTTCCTTTCATTGCGGATCGACAATGGGGACATTGTTTGATTTTTAAGTGTGGGGGAGTTTATGTGACTATATGATTGACCTTGTCTAGTTTTTCTTTGTTTTAGGGTGTGTTTTATTTCTTTGTTTTGCTTTTGGACCAGTCTAGTATAGGATTTATGTGTTTTAGAGTCTGTACTTGGAAAATTCATGATTAGTGGAGACATGTTTAATGGATTCGATGAGTTGTGATGTTGGCATTGTATGGCATAGCGTGATGAACTGCTTGGTTAATGGCTTTGATTGACATTCATATATTCGCCTAGTGAGGTTTGAGCCTTATTTCTTTTTTGAGATACATTGGTCGTACTCTCGTTTGATTAGAACTTGCCTTGAGTCTGCATCGAAATGAATCAATTTGAGTTGTGAACTGTGAATATGATTAAGGCATTTTTGGTATCTTTCTATCCTTGTTTTTTCTGCAGTTATTCCCTAGTTGCCCTTTTGAGCCTAATTGTTTTTTTTATATATAACCCCGTGATGATGACATTATTGAGTTTCGGGTTGAGAATGGGAAGGGATAATTGTGGAGTTTGTTTATTTTTCCCAAAAAACAAAAAGTTGAGCGTGCATTCTTGGGTTAGGAGTTTGAATTATATTCGAGCCACTTAGCCTATATTTATCCTACTTGTCCAAAGAGCCTACGTTACAACCCTGAAAGACCTTTTGATTCACTAGTTGCAGTTTTTGATTGGTTTAGAGTAGAAGTTAGACAATGGGCAAGCTTATGATTGAACTTGTTATCGACCAATTTGAGTGCATCCATATATTTATCTGTATAAGAAAGTGAGTGAGGCACACATATACATTCCCATATTTGAGTGGACGTCATATTCAAGTCTAGCGATCAAGCATGTAGTCGTGTTATGTTCATATATGCCATTTGAATGCTCATTGTTGAAGTTGAGCGTGTTGAGACTTATCTTGTTATCGACTGATGTCCAGGCTCATTTTTGTTTTGTGTCTTCTCTTTTCTTTTCTTCTCTTTTCTTTTCTTTGTTCAACCATGTAGCCTATATTTCTCTTTGTTCGGGACGAAAAAAAGGTCTTAGTGTGGGGGAGTTGTTTGTCCCATTTTTGTGTCTTTATTTCATATTTATTTTCTTTTTGTTTTCTCCCATTTGTAGGTTTTTCGTCGCTTATTTGGTCCATTTCATTTGTTTTGTGTTTTTGCCTTTAGTTTATATTTTTGTATCTTTTTGCCGTGTTTTGCTTCGTGTTTTTTCGTGTTTGTGTTTTCAGGAGGTAGGTGGTGCCGGTCGAGGTTAGGATTGCGTGTGCCGAGACTGTGATATCGAGAATTCCCGTGGCCGAGCCCAGAAGACGACGAAGAGGACTAATAAGACGGACAGAAAACGCACCCAGAAATTCTCGCGACTCGCGAGGCGACTCGCGACTCGAGTCGCGACTGTCGAACTTGTCGCGCCTCGCGAGAAAAACTGGGGCTTAAAGGCAGTTGCGAGACGATGTCGCGCCTCGCGAGAAGATGTCTCGACTCGCGAGACTGAGTCGCGACCAACCCCAGAGTAATAAGAAAATGACGACGCGCGACTCGCGACCCAAGACAAGACCATCTCGCGACTCGCGACTTAAGTCGCGACTCGCGACTTAACCGGCGCGAATTTCGAGGACGGGATTTTTAATGCTGATTTCGATCCTAGGGTTCATTATTCATGATTCCAACTCTATTTTTACGTTCTCTCTGGAGAAAAACCTATTCCTTTTCTTTCCTTCCCACTTTTGAATTGTTTTGGGAGATTGATAACTCCTATTTCTTGCTTTGGATTTGGATGCACGTGGATTTGACGTTGGATTCTTTATATTAATCGTAAGTTCTTTTTCTCAATTGCTTGTTGATGATGATGGCTTGGGTTAATTTAAATGTTGATGTTGAATTTCATATATAAGTAGCTAAATCCATTCGCTAGGGAGAGGGGATGATTGATTAGGTTCATTATAATTAATGCTTTTGATTGTTCATGTCTATTCGAGTTGTGTGAATCATAGGGTTAGTAGATTGATCACCTTTCTAACCTAGATAATCAACGTGTAGAACCGAAAGGGGAAACGTTGGTAGAATTAGGCTCGTTTAGAATAGATTTGTTCGGAAGCGTATAATCTATGTGTTGTTGGAATTGATAGTTGATCGTTAACGTTCACTCTCTTGTTACGAAGAGTTATTGAGAGTGAATCTCTGAACGAGAGACGATTCAAGACCTTTAACCGAGCAATCGATTGCCGGTGATTGCATTAGAACCGAAAGCAATTATCCCCGATTCCCTAGCACTTAAATCATTCAGTAAAGTCATTTGCTATTTGCTTTCATTTTATTCAGGTTAAATCAATAGTTGATAGTCAAAACCCAAAAATATTGAATTAGAGTGTTTAGGAATTCTTTTTCTCTTTTCGCGACTCGCGACATCGTCTCGCAACTGCCTTTAAGCCCCAGTTTTTCTCACGAGGCGCGACAAGTTCGCGAGTCGCGACTCGAGTCGCGAGTCGCGAGAATTTCTGGGCGCGTTTTCTATCCGTCTTATTAGTCCTCTTCGTCGTCTTCTGGGCTCGGCCACGGGAATTCTCGATATCACAGTCTCGGCACACGCAATCCTAACCTCGACCGGCACCACCTACCTCCTGAAAACACAAACACGGAAAAACACGAAGCAAAACACGGCAAAAAGATACAAAAATATAAACTAAAGGCAAAAACACAAAACGAATGAAATGGACCAAATAAGGGACGAAAAACCTACAAATGGGAGAAAACAAAAAGAAAATAAATATGAAATAAAGACACAAAAATGGGACAAACATTATGACCACTCGCTCTCGTCGTGCTGCGCCAACTCTGGTATGAGTACCTGAATGATTTAAGATTATTGTGCATTGATTGGTTATTGATTACTGAAATGAAACCGGGGCTTAGGAATTTATCCTCCTACTTTTAAACGTTCTGGAACTCTAGATGAGTGGCGAACCTTAGTTGTATGATTTTTAACTCTAGCGACATAGAGTTAAGTTCTAACTTGAGGTTTTGCTTGTTTAGAAATTTGATATGGTAATATCGAGCTGAGTTCTGTCTATAACAATCCTCTCGATGTATTTTGGTGTCTTCGGAAGAGGACCATTCGCGAGCCATCTCGAAAGGAGAAGGTTTAATCGAAGGGAGCAGACAACCGAAGAAGTCTCAAGTGTGGGATATTCGGAGGTCTGTAACCATGGTTATTAAGACCATCAGATGTGAATATGCCTATGTTAGTTTTGTGTTCATGAGTTTGAAATTGATTTAAATGTATGTTGAATATATGTAGACTATCTCTTCGGTTTTGAGAAATCGAACGAGACCTCTTCGATTCGTGATGTAGTCGCTGTGGATTGGAACGTTGTATCGTCCTTAATCTTATGGCGAAGACTTCGGACGAATTTGACGTAAAACAAGTCGTAGATAAATTGTCAAACTTTAATAATCGCTGTTTTGGTGTTGGAATTATTGCAAATTAGGTGCTGCTCCATTTGCTTTGAAATTTTCAGGGTCTTGTCTTCTGTTGAACATCTGACTTGTGTTAAAATTTCGTAATTTTCCAAGGCTTGTAGCTATTTTAAATAATTAGAATGATTTCTGGTCAGTTTCATGTAAATTGCATAACAAATTATGTAGTGATCGAAATTGGCTGAAAATTTAGTATGTGATGCCTCTGTTATGACTGTATTATGTGTAAACTTTTTAGAATTTTTGGACTAAGATTTTGATTCTGCAGAAAGTTTTTTTATTTATCATTAATCGGTTAGTTGTTGAAAAATTCTGAAACTTGGCTGGAGTACTTGTTTTATGTCTGTTTTCATGCTGTTAAAAAATGGGAATTTTTGGAGTTCAATTTGGTTTGGTTTTAACTGAAATTCGATAACTGCTGAAACTTGTAGGAATTTTTAAAATTCGTACAGTTAATGTCCAGGGCTGAAATTTTGACATTTGCCACTCTCATGCTGTAGTCTATGGTATAAAAATTTTCATAGGTTAATTCATTCATTTAATCTGGTTGCTAATTTATGCTCATTTTTGCCATAATCTTGCTCGAATTTTTATAAAATAGCACAGTTTGAGTTTGGGGCTGAAAATTTGTGGTATTGCTTAATTCTGGGAGGTGGAATTTTGGTGAAAATTTCAGAGTCAAATTCGTATGATAACCTAACCAATCAAATTTTGTGATTAAAATCTAGTATTTTTAAATATATGACTTTTGCAATAAAAACTGTGAATCGACTCGTTTTCCGGTTCTTTAAGTGTTTGACTTGGTCAATGTATGTTTTGGACTATGTGAACCCCCATGAGTATTTGGTTGAGTCTTAGTGTCGAGTCTAAGTGTTCCAACGTCCACAAGACATCACGAACAACTTAGTCGAATTAAGTTCGGCTGAGTATAATTGTGAATTCCGTTTAAGTCAGAATAGATGTTGATTATAGCATTTGAACGTAATGTAAACGAATGACGAGCCGAACTCGCCGCCTATAAGTGCTTCTTTGTTATCTCATGTTGTTATCGAGATAGAGTGTTTTTCTACCTTTAAAGATTATGCAGAAGCATTTTAAGGAGGATAGACGAGTCAGAAACAAGCACATCGCGTAGTTCGGACCCGTCCTTATTCTAAATTTTGTTCATCGTAAAAATTTTTGTTCTTTTCCTCCCTTCGAAATCCCAAGGAGAACTTCGCGTTCAAGTTCCAAAGTGTGAAGATTGGGAAGTGAGTTGCGCTCGTTTAGGACTGCTGACACGATTAGCTACCCGATGAAGAGCGGACCTACCGGCCGACGCTGTTAGTTGGAAGAGCCGAGGTGAGCTATCTATTTAATGGCTCGGCAGAAGCCGCTGACTTAGAGAGAATCGCCATGAGAGTTCTTTTGAGATTTCGCGTATCGTTAGATCTGTGGCGTATTGCGTTTTGTTGTTTTAGAAAGGAAGTGGACTTGGAACTCGGACTTATAACTTTCTATTTTCGAAAACCCTTGAACTTTGAAATTGTGGACTACCTGATATATATGTCATTTTGTTGACCCCAAAATTTTCGAAATTTGGTAAAACCATTCCTTTTTGGCAGCCTTGAATTGTAACTTCTTGTGGAAACCTGGACCAAATGCCGACCCTGACTGGGTGTAGCCACGCGAAGTGGTGGCCGAGCACGCATGACCGTGCTGAGAGGCATGAGGCTAGCGCGCAGCCAACCGTCGACTCGCACGCGAACTGCAGCCGCCATCACCGAACGCACAAACTCCCCAAGCCAGCGTGTGCGGCCAAGCCTCAACCTTACAACTGGTCTCCGAGTAGGTGGGTACGCACGCGTCCCAGCGCCCCGCTTATGCAGCGCCAGCGAGCGTGCCACCTCTTGGGTGACAGCACACTAACCCCGAACCTTCGATTCATTTTGTTGATTGACCAGTTTTTGCTGAGCTATTTATGTTACCTCGAACCTTGAACCGAGAGCTCCAAGTTCCACTAAAATGTGTATAAATCCTTGATCGATGATTTCTAATTAAGGAGTGTGGTCGATGAGTCCTTATGCTTTACTTGAGAGTTTCTCGAGTCGGCAAATTGAGAATGTCGTGTTGCTTTGGGTCAAGCCTCATGTTTGTGCATAAGGGTTGCGTTCAACTCGTGGAGTCGATATCATGAGAGTGTGAGCTTGATGGTGTCGTGTTTTATGTATGTGGTATCGTGTGGTGGTCTCGGGTGGAGACACACAGTCTATGATGAAATCGTGAACAAGTTATCAATGTGACTCGGACACGAGACTGAAACATGACGTCATGTGACCACCTTGATGGTGAGGTAAACGGAGTACGCTGACAATACACCGAACAGCCTGTCGAGGTCTTGTGTGTCGTTAGGTACGAAGCAAGTCGTTGATACTCATGAGTATAGGCTAAACCGTAACTGGGTCCCTTGCAAGAAGATGTACGCCTGAGCTCAGGCAGGACTGATCACCCTCCCAAGCAAGAAGGTAAACATATGAGCATGGACGAGTCGTATTGGTTCCTGTATGTGAGTACATGCCTTTCGAGTATAAGGCGATAGGACTCATGGGAACGAAATCGAGTTTCGGAGAGTGATGCCGGACCTCGTAATTGGAAATTCCCATTCGAGTCTGGCGTTCCTTTTAGATGTGTGTTCTTTCGCATTTTTGAGGACGGAAATGTTTTAAGGAGGATAGATTGTAATGCCCCGTTTGACTATGGAATTTTTTAGGATTATTTATTATTATTGTTATAATTTATATTTATTTGTTGTTATTATTATTTGTTGAATGCTATAAATTATTAATTGTCTAATATTATTTATTTGTCAAATTGCTTAATTGTCTAAATATTAATTGATTGCCTAATTTGCTAAGTGTTATTATTTAATTAAAAATGTGTATTTGTATTTTTACTAGTATTATTATTATTTTAAAAATTAAATTTCGTGCATTATAGATATATATTGTATCCGGTTTATTTATTTACGTTGCGATTTATCGAGCCCGAGAAGAAAAACCGTATTGATGCTACGTCTAATCGGGCCCGAGAGCCGAATTATTTTGGCGAAATCCACGTGCAAACCGACCCGGTCGAACTGTATCCACGCCCCGGCTCAACCGAACTGGCCCGTGAATCAAACCCACCCCAGTTGAGATCCGGTTCCTTTCTTGCGCGTGAGGGTGTGATTTTTCTTTCGTGTTCACCAAAACTGTTAACCCTACTCTATATCTCTCTCTTGAGCGATCGCAGACATCAAGAAAATATCATCACTCCCTCAGTCGCAAATCAAAGAAAATCTCATCTCTCCCTCTCATCCTTTCGATCGCTGACCCTCGTCGTCTCCACCATCACCTCTCGCCTTCACCACCCTTGCTGACCATCAACATCGCATCATCATCATTATCCCCACTCATCATTGTCGTTATCATCACTCTCCTCCACCATCTTCCTCGCGAGAATCATCACCATCGTCGCCATCTCCCCTCGCTGAACCCTTCCCTACGAAAATTTGATCGCGCCTCCACCCAATTCTGGCGAGTTCAGCGGCCCCGCCACCGAGCAGACGACCCCCCGTCCTCCGGCGTCGTTCCGTTCGCGAGCAGGCCCATCACCGGTGAAGAGAACTTCTGCGATTTCGTCACCTCCGCGGCCAGTCACCTTTCCGGCGAACCTCTGTCAACGTGGCGACTTTCCGGTGACTCCCTCCTGTCGCGACTGCAAACTCGTGCCAACACCATCCTCCGCGATGAGCCGCTGCAAACCGTCGTCATCGACCTCCTCTGTTCGCGAAGGACCTGACTCGCCGGCCCGTTTCCGGCGATTCCCGAACGCAGCAACCCGACGTCGCGACCTAATCCTCCGCGGGACATAACTCTCAGCCCTCGACCATCAGCGAGCTCCGTCAGGCGCAAACGGACGAGCTGTTCACTCCGCGAGATAGCCGTCAACCCTTCATTTCTGTTTTCGATCGAATCTCGGGAACGGTACAAGGCTAGACCCGCCTCGTTTAATTCTATGTATTATTTTATGTGTTCGATTATGTGAAATGGGTGTTGAACGTGCTTCGGGAATTTAAATTCATGCCTTAGATGAATATGTGTAAGAGTTATATTATTTAATTGCAAATTGGATAACAAAGTGATTGCAGTACTTTGAATTATTGTCGAACTGAATTTAATGTGGTATATTTCGTGGAAATCCTAGAGTTATAGGTACTTGGAGTTGTCCTTGATTTATTGGTTATGGTTTGAGGAGTTGTATATAGGGAGTTATGATTTTTCTAAACCGAGCATGCTGCTGAACCGTAATAAATTCACCATAAATCGAGTTGTTATTCGTTTGGGCTACATTTTTGATATATTGTGCCTCGTAGTATGTGGAATGTGTGTGCCAAGCCCCTGATTTTATCTTTGAGTTTTTGATGATTAAATGCTTAAAATGGTTTCTGGGCAGAAATTTTTAAAATTCATTAAAACTCGTACACTTGGAGTTTTGAGCCGAAACTTGGAGGAACATGTTATGTTGTGTTGTTTTATGCTGTGTAAAAATGTCAGACTGAAATTCAAAGTGTAGCTATGCTAACCATTAAATGCCAATTTTGGTGATGTTTTTACTTAAATTATTTAAAAATGCTCCCGGATGAATTTAAGGCTAAAACTTGGTGAGTTTATGTGTTTTGGAGTGCTTTATAATGTGGTAAAGTTTCAGGTTGATTGTCTGAGCCTAACTCCTAATTCTGAATTTAGTTCATTTTGGGGTCTTAATGATCGGTTATCTGTTCTTTAGGTTAGGATTGGATTTTATTAATGTTGGCATGATTTATGTGTATTATATGAGGTGTTTGAGTTGTGTCCAGGTCTGGTAGTCACTCCATAGTACCTAACTCGATCAAGGAATCCACGAGTCACTTAGTCGATATAATTTTGGCTAAGTATATGTGCCTTATATGTTGCTTTCTATTGGACAGTCAATGATAGGTCATTATAAATTTCTGTAGGTTCTTCGAGCTAAACTTGTGCCATAATTCCTTCAACTCTGTGTGTGGCTATACCTCTAGCTATATCCAGGGGGTTTAATTTGAAAATTTCAATGCCTTAATTAATTGTTATTGTTGTGGTATGATCAAAGTATGCATGTGAACCATGTGGCCTTCAATGTGAGCTATATTGGACGTCGAACGGTTATCCCCGTAGCTGTAGAACGTACCCGATGGGTAGTCTCCTTTATTTATGTATGGCAGTCAAGGCGTGAGCCTTGGCTGGTGATCCTCGATGTAAGTTCGAAGGCTAGGTTCCGGGCATCCGGGGTGGATTTACTCGTACTGTCTGGGCATCGATTGTAAGACCCGCGGGGCATTTCGATACGTGTATCAGCAGTGGTCTATTGATATAGGTGTGCACATGAGAGTTGACTCTGGGATAGGAGATGGGATATTAATTGATTTGTGTTCATACTGCGACCATACCTGCTTTATTTTATGAAATTGGATATTAATTATTGCATAGCGGTGAGCACCTCGATTTTCCTATTGTGCTCATCCTCACCTGCTCTTCATGGATGCAGGTTAGTAAATGCGGGCACGACAGAGGGGGGCGAGTGGTGGTCATTTTAATGATTATTTCCGTTGTTTAAGCTGCTTAGTATGATTTATGCATTTCTGATATATATTGGATTTCGGATTATTGATAGGGAGTGTGCTCCCTAGTACTTATGGATTTGATGAACCCAGTTTTGGGAGTTGATGTTATTTATGAACCCAGTTTTGGTGTTGACCTATTTATGGTTGTTGAACCCGTTTGGGAGTTGTATTTATGATATTGTTGAAATTGTTGTTGGAAATGAGTAGCACCTCAAGTGTTTAGAAATAAATTTTGAAAAATCTGAATTTTGGCAAATAAAAGTGGGGTGTTACAGGGGCATTACACAAATTCCACTCAAACTAACCCAACAACTTTTTCAAAATTAACTATAGTTGATAAAAAAAAAATAAAAATAAATCAATCGAAACCTAATCAAATTCATATCGAGTCACACCCTTAGGGTGGTGTATTCTTATGAGATTTCAAGTGACATTTTTAGACTTTCTTAAATTTGAATTTTTTTTAAATATTTATATTTAGGAGGAATTATATGAAATTTTAAGGGGATGTATTAATTTAAGAATTTTAAGGACTTTTAAAGAGTCTTTTAGTAAAATCCCACAAAATCCAATTCTTAGTAAAATCTTAAAAAGTCTTTTAGAATCCTAAACGAATACAACCCCTTAAGTCAAGAGGTGAGATTTGAAATGAGATTTCATACGTTTTTCTTTTGAAATCCCAGCAAAATCTTGAAAAGTCTTAATAAATTATATTCTCAAATAAGTTAAATACTTCAAGATTTTGTAACATTTTATAAAATCTCAAATGAATATCTCGAGATTTTTAAAAGTCTTGAAAAGTTTTAAAAAGTCTAAATTAAATACACCACTATTTCTAAAGTCTTAACAAATTTTTAGAAATCTCAAATAAATACATCCAAACGCGATTGGCAAACAATGAACAACTATGATCAATGAGTAGGACACATGGCAATGACCCAGTTGGCTTTCTCCTTATGAAAATCCGAAGCAGACAAAGAAAAGGAAAATGAAATTGAATTTAATTTGATAATGGCTCTTGACGCAAGCTGTTGCATGATTCAGCCCCTCACTTTTTTGGCGTTAAAATTCCACAATTGAAAACATCTTACCCTGTGAAAATAGAAGTCAGGAGATCGAATTTGACTACCGTGAAGAGTGAGGATGAATATCTTATTTCTTCTGAAGAATTAGTCTCACACCTCTAAGTGTGGATCTCCTAGGCTCTTAGACCCGTACCCTGAGGGGTGCTAGCAGTTTGTGGTGAAGTGTTGGAGTAAATGTGGTGATACGAAAAATAAA
>BKCP01008159.1:68056-81219 GCA_008636005.1 Striga asiatica | reverse complement strand
AAAAATGAGTTGGAGAATGATCAAAATTGATGTTTTGCGGCGCATACAATTTAATTGGATGAAATTCTTTGTTTTGGAAATTTGTTTTGGTATTTTCTGGTGGTCCATTTGAGGGTGTTTGTTGCACGAAATCCCTTGTTTTTGTTATCAATGAAACAAAAATTGAGTCTTTATTGCTGTTTAGTGTATTTTTATTGTTCTCTCCAGTAGAAGAGTGGTAAGAAGGTGAAAATTACACCATTGTTTGTAGTTGAAGGATTTGGATACTATAATACGAAAGTTTTTCAGATTTTCGACGAGGATTAGACAAATTGCTGTTAAGTGGCGTGTCTTTGGATTGCATAAGGTTTTCTGTTGTTGTTCCTACTTTGATTTATGGATGCATTTAGCTCCTGTGCAGTTATGTGTAAATTTACAAGGTTTGAACTTCATTCTTTTATGAGTTTGGAATTTGCCTATTGGCTTGTATGATCTCAAGAAGCCCCGGAGGATGTGAAACTTCTCTTATTCAATTTGGGGCATTTATTATACAATTGATCAAGAAAGTTCGTGAAATTATAATTTGATCTAATTTCAAACCCCTTGATTGGAATTGTGAGTTAGTTGCACTAGATGCCTTTCGTACCATCTTTTTAAAGTTATTCTGTCTGCAGAATCTATCCTTTCCCAAAATATCAAATAAGGCCGCATCTTGAATTATCTTTCACTTTCATTACAGAATATCTGGCATTGATTGTTCAATAGTTAACAGTGTGACTGTATTATGTTATTCCTCTTTTAGATAATCTAGTTCAGAATATTAAAAGCTTTGGGAAACTTTGTTGTTTTCTTTAACTACAATTCAATGTTTGTATTTGCAATAAATATATATATGCAATTGTATAATGAATTCTAGATTTACTTGGTATTTGTGTTCATCTCTAATATAATACATAGAATTATTTCACGTTAACAAATAATGCTATGTCATAAAACCATCGATCATGAATGCTAGAACTCAGAAAAGATACATATCGGAGTAAGAGGCACCATAAATTTGCATTTCCAGAGAGTTGAAGAATTGGAGTGTAAAATTTTCCAGAAAAAAGATTTATCTGCACAAAATGAGATTTTTTTTATTGCTCTCATACACAAATTTAGACTTGGGTTCACCCAAATCTGCATGGCTAAAGTAAGAACATGTGATTACTTATAAAAATAGATGCAAAAGGCAAATTATGTTCTGTTAGTTAAGTCGGGGACATGTTTGACCTTTTAGAAGGCAAAATTACAAAAACGATACCCTAAGTTGAGCGTTGTCAACAAAAGAGACAATTTGTTATCCCTAGCGGAAAAGAAACCGTAGTTGGCTTTTTGCACGAAAAAGATACAAAATTACAAAAACGATACACTAATTACAAAATTACAAAAACGATGCACTAAGTCAGGCATAAACAATCCACACTTTTCTAACTTAGTGTATCGTTTTTGTAATTTTGTATCTTTTTTGTGCAAAAAGCCAACTACGGGTTTCTTTTTTGTAAGGGAAAACAAATTGTCTCTTTTGTTGACAACGCCCAACTTAGTGTATCATTTTTGTAATTTTGCCCCTTTTAGATTAATTATAATATCATGTTTACATTGTGGACAAGCACAACGAGTTTCATTCTGAGAAGTATTAGAGCATCTTTAATAAGAGCATCTCTAATAACCATTCTATACAAACCTCCTTTATCTATTCCCAATATGCCACATCATCCAAAATCTCATTCTTACTCCTACACATATAAATCTCCAATAATAACAAACCCCATAAACCTCTTTTTATAGGTCCCACTTGTTTCCCACTTATTTTTATAATTGATATTATACTCTTATTTTTTATTAATATTTTAAAACTATAACTTCAATTTTATTTTTATATAATCTAAATGTTTCACATATTTATCATAAATACATACATATTACATCAATTATAATTATGAATATATTAAATAATGATTCACTATAAAACTATATTTCTTAATTTTAAATACAAATTTTATTTATATTTATACTTTCTCAATTAATAAGTGAACTAAAATAATTAATGAAGACAACAATAAAATTTTGCATATATATAACTAGTCAATATAAAAAAATTAACCCAGAAATTAAAAAAAATATAAAACATCAAACAATAAAAGAAACCTAATATATTAAAAAATAAAGAAAATGAATAAATAATACATAAAAAGGAAAAAAACAAAAGTTGAGTGAGACAATGCCACCAACACGTGTTAGTGTTTGAATGAGTAAATACTAATTTTTTATTCTTTTTTTAATAAAGTAGAGGTTTAGAGGTGGAGTAAGATTCCAAACCGGTATTGAATTTTCAAACCTCAATGTTATGCTTTCTAGTGGAAAACCTGTGAGCATCAAGATTTTAAACCTTATGAAAACCTCTTATTAGATATGAATTTTCAATAGTGAACAGTGTGATTGTATTATGTGTAAACTTCATCATGGATCTTGAATAAATAATTTGGTGTATACGAAACACTTACTTGATGCGGAAGACGACATAATTTGTGATTTTGATCTTGATGATCACACGGGGTTAAATCGATCGGTAGATCTAAATCAGTTTCTCCTTCCTGACCTTTTTTTAACGTAGCAGAAAAGTGATGGATAATTACTGCGTACCCTAATAGGAGGAGAGATGACTAATTTATATAGAGGTGCTTTAGATCTGGTACGTTCATCAAATATCCAGGTTAATGGCTTAGATTTGTTTGACTATTAAATAAAGGCCTAGCCCAATAGGATAATTAATTGTGAGTCTAATGCTTTCGGGCCACATATTCTTACATTCTCCCACTTGGTCCGAAAGCCCATAATTTAATAGCATAACATTAGGTGCGCATAAACAAATCACATTACGCCATACATCATAATGAATTATGACATGATAAACCATATAGTGAGAGTTATGGCGGTTGTACACTCTCGATTCGTATACTTCCTTCCATATACTACTACCCTAACAGTAATAGTTTAACACACCAAGTTTCATAATTATATATAAATATCATAATGTCCACTTAATTGTCATGAAGACATTAATTTCTTGTTCTAAACATAATGTATACAAAATCATAATGAACAAGAAATTTCGATAATAGTCAGAAACATAACATCAATGAGCTCAAGAGTGTGTCATAACATCATCATAATCAATCATCAATACAACCAAGACCCATTCAATGTACATGTTCTTTAAATGTCTTTGGTTGTAGACCTTTAGTTAACGGATCGGCAATCATAAGGTCCGTTCTTATATGTTCAATGCATACTCTTTGTTTCTGAACTTTCTCCTTAACGGCAAAATACTTTAGTTCCATGTGTTTTGCACCTTTGGAATATTTGTCGTTCTTGGAGAAGAAAACTGCTGCGGAATTATCACAATACAGTTTCAGCGGCATGGTAATGGTGTCGACAACCCCAAGTCCCGAAATAATAATAATAATACTACATAATCATAAATAATTCTCAAATAAACCACAATTAAATGGGGCATTACAGTCTACCCTCCTTAAACGATTTCCGTCCCCGGAAATCCAAGAAAAATCATCCCAACAGGACAACTGACACACGAAAGAAGCTCAAACCACTCAACTCGGATACTCCGTCCGAATCTTCCCACTCTACCAAGTCACACCGTACTAGCCATGGTTACCCTGCCGGAATTTGACGAGTACCTCTTCCGGACTCTCCCTGCTGGATTCGTCAATCCAGTAGGTCACCGGTACCTCATCAAAGGTAAGGTTCTGCCCACATGCAGCTCGTCAAAGATTGCCTCGTGCCTAGAGTCGCGCACATGTCTCCTCTCCACGAGGCACTGAACAGGTCGTGCACTCTTGCAAGCTCCGGTGATGGGGTCAACCGTCAGGCTAAGTTGCTGACGGTCGAGAATCACAAAAGGGCCAACAAATGTGGCTGATACTTTCTCTCTTCCCAGAATTCGAGGCGTACAACACCTTTTTCCGTACTTAGAACCTCGTACGGTACCATCAACATCGTCGCTCATAGCCATTGCTATAAGCGCACTTTCTTATGGTAAGAAATTCCACACGACACACCCATCGAGTACACCAGACTCAAAACCAGTCTCTCAGGGTCTCGACAGCATGTCCTAAACGCATAACTATCTGGATTTCTACGTGGTGCCAAGTTCAGTCTCGTGCCCGGGTAACGCTAACGACTTGCCCACGATTTCAATGTGAATCCGTGCGTCCGTATCAGACGGCCCGCCGCGGAATCGCATACAAATGGCTAACCAACATAAAAAACACCATCCTCAAAACTGATACCTTCAGAACACACGGTTCTGCTCGATATCGGTGACAAAGCCTCATTCCTTGCCGACACGAGTAACAGCTCGTATGCGGTTTAGAAAGTATAGACTAGACATTCGAAAACAACTTCTATCGCCGAAATTGACTCTCAAATAGGTATGCTCGATGATCCCACTATAACGATCTAAAAAGACATGGCCAGTCCGGGGTTTAATGCACTGTCACCCGAGAGATGTCACACACACTGGCGCTGCATAAGCGGGGCACTGGGACGTGCGCGTACATCTGTTCGGAGAACAGCTGCAAGGTTAAGGTTTCGGCCGCACACTGGCTTGGGGAGCTCCTGCGTTCGGTGATGGTGGCTACAGTGCCTCACGTCTCTCAGCACAAGCTCGCGTGCTCGACCACCACTTCGCGTGACTACACCCAGTCAGCGTCGACGTTCGGTTCGAGGTACAGAAAAGAATTACTCTAATTCAAGGCTCACACTATCTGAGGTAGCCTGGAAGGAAAGGTTTTCACAAAATCGATAATAACTCAGAAAAAAAAAATAACAAAAGAAGAGGGTATCTATAACTCAACAACAGAGTTCTAATACCCACGAAGAATTTCGTGAGACAAACTAACGAGAAATACACGGATAATAACAAACAAATTATAACAAGGGAAAATCAGCCATTAACCCGATTCCCACGAATCTACACGCACAAGTGGTCGGATCATTGACATGAAACCGACACTTAGACTCCACTCCCGGTTCCCATTGACCGGGTTCTACACGCGTCTAATAATTCTAGCCACAATAGTCACAGACTTCCGTATAATCCACACACCTGGGACTCCTTCGGTTGTTGTTCCCTTTACTTAAGCCTTCTCTTTCGAGATGGCTTACGAATGATTCTCACTCGATGGCACTAAACAGAAGCTCATAACGAGAGCACTGCTATAGAACGAACTTAACTCGATAACACCAAACCAAAAACTCACAACAAAAATCTCTAAAGTCGGCACTGAACTCTATACCACTAGAGTTCAAGTCCGTATAAACGGAGGGTAAATTCCTAAGCCCCAATAAAAGAACAAACCATAATCACGATATCGACAATAATCAAAACAATAAAACTCATACCTTGAGCTGGCGCGGCGTGACGAAGCGAGTGGTCGGATGGTCATTAAACACTTAATCACATATGAACCAGTCTACAGAAAAGCAAGACTGGCTCTGATACCAAACTGTAACACCCCGTTTTATTTTAAAGAATTTACCGAATTATTTAATAAATTTTAAAAACAAATTAAAATCAGTTAATGAGAAACGGGCACTACTCTCAAACAACGGCAAACAAACACATCCAACAATACAAAGAACCTACACATGCTCGAGCTATCAAAATAAACAATCCCACAAAACATACGTCTTCAATTCATTTCAAAGGTCTAGCATGATCAAGGTTCAACATACTTAAACTTAGTTTGAAAAGAGAAGAAATAAATGATCCAAATCGACGGAAGCATTAACAATCCAAAACAAAAGCAAGCAGTTTAACATAAATAAAATCTAGCGGAAGCAAAAGACACATCCAATAAATGACCACCATCACGCTCGTCTTTACGCCACCGCCTCTAGCTCGTCTCAACCTAAAGCAAAGGAAGAGGAAACACAACAAAGAAAAATAATGGGGGTGAGCATAACCAACAAGCTCACCATTATCGCACAGTATATCTCGCATAACATTTTTAAACCATCATAACCATAGTATTCAGTATGCATAGAATCCGACAGTCTAACTCCCTACTTGGCCCTATCGCAAACCTCCTATGTACATACAACAACCTTTCGATCACACACGGCAAGGAAGTAACTGGAAACCTTCTCATCACCGAATGGCTACGGGCCTGGGATCCTTTCCAGGAGACAGTAGAGATGTTTTTCCCATTCAGAAATATCATACGGACCTGGGCATCACCTCTCCGAATCTACGGGCCGATGACCTCTCAATGTTTATGCATTCCTCAAAGGCACTAACATACGAGACACTAGACTAGGGTTCTCACGCATACATCATTTTTCAAAACAAAGCATTTATACGAAATATTAAGTGCGATAAATATGGAATACATCATAAATGTACCCACCTGATTGCAGCAACAGTTCAAAGTCACAAATCTCGAAACGAGGCGAGGTTCAACACCTCTCGACACCTACATTAAGTCCAGATACTAAAGTCAACACTTTAATCTAGACCGATGTAGCAAATTCACAAGTTGACTTAGCCGAACTCGGTTCGACCAAGTGGTTCGTGACGTTCTGTGGATATGAGAACACTAGGACTTAGACTCGATAAAACCACATATTCGAGTTCACAAAAAAGCAAGTGAAAGACAACAAACGAGCCACAAGCAAAACACATGGCACATTTGGTCATCAACACTTAACACATTTCAACATAGAAAAAAAAAATTCTCAATTCACACTTGAATTAGAAGACATATCAAATCAATGAGTTAGGTTCTGAAACTTTAACATAAATTTCACATCCCAGTTCTAAGTAAGATCATCCAATTTCAGCTTCAAACTCCTTATGCATAATTTTATAAAATTCAAACAAGTTTTTCAACAAAAACGAGTTTAAATTAAAATCACATGATAATGGACGATTCAGGCTATGAAATTTTTATCTAAAATACTACAACATATGAACAGCATCACATAAATTTTCCAGCCTCCAACACTCAGGATAACAATTTTATAAAATTAAAACCACAATCAGCCAAATATCACAATTATATCAGAACTGATCACAACTGAACTCCAAAACTTCTAAACTTTTTACAGCATGCTAAATTCGGGCAGAATCACAAAATAATTTGTTAACCCTATCAAACCTAGTTCAAAAATTCTAAAAATTTTACACCACATATAATCATGCCTGAAACATAACATACTCGAAAATTGGCCAGAAAAGAACACTACACAATTACTTATGCATTTTACAAGAAACTGAACAGAAAACAATTTAATTTTTAAAAATAGCTAAACACCTTTAAAAATCACGAAAATTTTACAGCAGCTACATATTCATCAAAAACAGCTGCTCCTAAAATTTCAAGGCAATCGGACAAGTATTCGATTTATAGTGAATTTTTCAATTAAAACAACCAATAACAATTTCGAAAAATCATAACGGCAATTATACACTTCCAATAGACACAAGGCCAACGCCATTGTGTTCAAATTAATTCCAAGTTCCTAAATCCACAGCAACTAATCACTTATATTCAGTTCTCGCTCGATTCACACGAATCGACGAGTTCGACATAAAATCACGACAATATAATATGTATAACATCACAACAACATATATACATATGAACACACAAAATCGACATGTACATCCATATATTCACGCGAACTTGGAAGGCACAACAACACAAGGATAATAACGTAAGATAAACGAGAAGTCGAGAATCGATACCGTTAGCGAAAAACGAGCGAGAAGGGTTCGAATGGGCTCGACGGATGCTCGTGTCTCGTCGGGGAAAGGGGCAGCGCTGATGAGTCTCATTGGGGACTTTTCGGTTGCTGCTAGGGTTTGGCAAGGAGCAGCGAGCGAAGGGCTGCGACGCTCGGAGGACGCTCGAATGGCTGACACGCTCGCCGAAGAGCTCCCGACAAGTGCTGTGATGAACCAGAACGGCCGACGAGGGCCGTCGGGGACGGGACCAGCTGCTGCAATGGTCGCGCGGCTGTGGAGGTTTGCCGGAGTTGCAGGCTCGGAGAGGAGAGGTCGTCGGTTTCAGCGGCGGCGTCTCGCGAGCAGGGGCAACGACGACTGAGGAGTGGCTCACTGCTGTGGGTCGTCCGAGTGGTCGAGGCGACTTGTTGGTTCAAAGCGAGGGTTCGTGGAGGAACTGGGCTCACTGGAGTTGAGCTCGGTTTCACGGCAAGTCGCGGCTGAGAAGCTGGGCAGGTTCGCGGCGTGAGAAAAACGCGAAGGAGGACTACTGTGCATCAAAAGCTCGCGACCTACTCATGGAGGAAAAGTCTCGCCGGAGTTGCTGCGCGTGAGCAGAGGCAGCGATCGATTTGTTGTAAGGGAGAGAGAGGAAGGTGGTCGCGGTCGGGGTTTCGCCAAAAATTGCTGAGGTCTCCTGGTTTTTCTGGCGAGAGGAGAATGATGGGTCTACTTCTAGATCTGAAGTAAACCGGTGGTTGTGAGCTCAGATCTGCTTGAACCGCCTTGAAACCGTTGCTAGACCGTAAGGATACCTGCAAAAACTCAACGCCGGAGATGTTTCCGGCGTAGAGCCTCCGACGCTCAAGTCAGTATGAGAGTGATGAAGAGAGGCTGCGCAGCAGCTATGAGGGAGAGTGAGAATGAATGAGAGTTAGGGTTTTAGGGTTACCTCATCTCCTTTATATAAGAGTGAATACTTACGTGAAGTGCCCAAAATGCCCAAGTCGGTGGACCTAGAAGGTCCAAAATGCCCCTGTCGATTCGTCTCCCCTTTGTTGCTGAGTCATCGCGAGATTCCTTCTTATCTTTCCTAATGTGGAGGGCTTTGGCTATATTGCAAGTGTGGTGAATCGTCATCACATCTTTATTATTTAAGGTATGTGAAGTCGACTTCGAGACCTAGGAAGTCGACTTGTGGATATGTGCGGATTCGGAGGCTACGCTTGACTAGTTCTTTGAGGCGGAGTCGTCTTCAGAGAGTCATCTTAGTTCAGTCGACTTCTGGGGGTCGACTTAGAATATCTGGATGACCGGGAGCTTTGCTGTTCCTCCCTCATTGATGTCAATTAGTGAAAGTCGGTAGATTAAGGTCGACTTGAGAGAGTCGACTAGATCAATCTCGGCTTCTTCTTGATTGCTCTTAGTAGAATCGACCTTTGGGAAGTCGATTTGGGCATGTCGACGGAGTCACGTCGACGTGCGAGTAATTCGAGTGGTTCGCCGGTCGAGTAATAAGCTTTTGGACCGAGTTATCCTTATGTGGCCATATCATCTAGTCCCCCCCGAAAATTACTCTAAGCAGTCGACTGCTTAAGAGTAAATTTGGTGGTATGTAGCTTCGCTGTCTTCCTGTGGTACCTGCTCGTCTTCGTCCTCTTTGATAACTCGTCTCGTCAATCTATCGGGGCGCATCTCAACCTCATGATTGCTTTTTCGGATAAGTCTGACACTCTGACAGACCCCTTTGAAATTTCAAATTTCAAATTTCAAAAAACCCTAATTGACGAGCGTCATCTCCATCGCCGACTCCTCGAATTCTACGCTTCATCTGGATCGTTGATTCAGCTATTGATCTAACGATCCGCCTCTATTCTACTCGAGTATAAATACATTGCGCGTCTGCCTTGGGTGGCTTTTCACGCCTCCGATTTTTCGAGCTCTAAACTGCTTTTAACTCTCCGGCGCTTTCTGTGCTACCTGCTCTCCGGCGTTTCTTTCTCCAGCAACTCCAAGCTTATTCACAGTTCAAGACAACTGCGCCATCATGTGTAAGTTCTTTATCTCCTTTACTTTTCACGTTTTTGTTGGTTTTTCCCTTTTTCAATTTTTTCTGGCTTCTGGGAATTTTCGTGTGTTCTTCATGTTCTTCACGGATTTCTTATAAGTTCTGCGTTGGATCCTTTTACGCGCATATTCTATTAAGACTTAATGTTTTTCGCCAGTCGTCAGCTGCTAATGAGCAGTCGACTGTCACCTGTCGCTGAGTTGGCTATTGTCGACTTAGTGGCCCTCTTTCTTCAGTTTTCTCTTTTCGAGTCGACTGAGGTCGACTTACTAATTTATTTAGGTCAAGACACCGATAGCGATTGCCCCCTCTTTGCCCTTTCCTCTTCTGTCGATTATTGTGAGTCGTCCTGATTCAGTCTTGTAGGTTCTTATTTGTGACTTTACTAACTTCGACCTCCTCCCCCCTTTTTTCTTTTCTTAGCTTCCGACTCGTCTCCTCTTTCTGGCTCCCTCGGTCAACAAATCAACGATTATATTTGTCAAGCCGACGAGGGTTCTAGCTCTGATTCAGTTGAAGTAACCGGCTATAGGATGGTTTCCCCGCCTTCCCGTTCTTCTCCTCCTCTCGCCACTGTCTCTTCTGCCGACTGGGAGCAGTATGACCAAGCGCTCTTGGAGGGCGGTTTAGTCGACATCGTTAAGAGCCCTTCTCGAGGAAATCTTCCTCGTCTTGATCTTATTCCTCGAGGTATTCCTCTTAGGTTATTAGATATCCCTGTTTATAGAACCAGCCCTGTATCTGTACCACTAATTGTTCCACTTCTTAATTCTCAAAATGTTGTATCAATAGCTTGTCCCTTAGTTAGGTTAGCTGTTTTAAATCCTTTTTGTTATGCCTCTGCAGCCGAGGTCGAGGGCTTCAGGAAGTTTAGCGGGCTTCCTTCCGACTGGGAGTTAGTCGCCCCAGGTCCTAATGACGATTTCGCTCATCCTCCTCCTGGTTGCCATACATTTTTTGTAGACCAAGTCGTCTTCGGCCTTCGCTTCCCTATCCAAGACGAACTCTTGTTAATAAGTAACATGTATAATATCCCCATAAACCAATTTTCTCCGAATGCTATCCGCATTATGATAGCCTTTATAGTCGTCTCCCGAATAACACTCAATTTCTTTTCGCCCGATTTTTTCTTCTACTGCTATGGCTATCGACTTTCCAAAGGCGCTCACTGCCTGGGTCGTCGGGCCGGCGTCACCTTTCTTGACGATCTTTCATCAAATGTCACCGAGTGGAAGTCGAAGTTCGTTTCCATTCGACCTGCTCCTGGCACGTATCCCTTTGTGAATAAATGGATCACCTCGAAGGTGAAGCAGAATAAACGGCCTCGCTCTGACGAGTTTGCTCGGCTGTTATCCGAGTTAAATAAGCACACATACAGTGCTCGTCAGCTAATAAAGGACCGTGAATTAGTTAATCATGCTCGAATCGTCTTTTATGAAGACCTTCCTCGTCTCGATGATCCCCGTAAGCCGTCATTGTTTTCTCTTTTTTTTTGTGCAACTGTTTAGGAGTTATAATTATTTTCGTCATGACTGCTAAACGTTCTTCTCCCTGCTAACTTTTCTTCTACTATTTCAGTTAAAGCGCTCAAACGCTTCGAGCTCAAGAAGGGCCAGTCGTCCGGCCCGTCGACTGGTGGTCCTGCTGCCCCCTCTCGACCTTCAGGCGGGTCCGGGTCGAGGCCCGGCGCTGCGGTTGTCGAGGCGACGACTGCTCAAAAATCCAGGGTCGAGAACCCTGGTGCATCCAAGCATAAATCGTCGGGCTCCTCTTCTCGCAAGAGGGCCCAGGACGATCGGGCCGCCGTCCTCATCCCCGACGATCTCAAACGTCGCAAAGTCGACAAGGGGAAAGGAAAGGCGGTCGGGAAGAAAGGCCCCTCCCCGATTACCGTCAAGGACGTGACGGTCAAGATGCCATCTCGGCTCTGGAATCACCCAGAGCCGTATCATGTGGCCAAATACCTCAACTCCCTCATCCCGGAGGACGACAAGGAGCGCGTCGAGGGGAATCTGTACGAGCGCTCAAATTACGCCGTTCAGTGTCTATCTCGGGTATTTTTCCCAACTTTTATCGACTTGGTTCTTGTGTTCTTTTCTTTAGACTCTATCCATCTTTTCCTTAACCTGTTTCTCATATTCTTTCGCAGTTCCTGGCTGCCGCGCTTCCATGCTTCGAGGAGACGAGCAAGGCTCCCCTTGCCTCCACCAAGTCCCTCGAGGACAAGTGCGAAGCTCAGCGCCAGGAAATTGAGGCACTGAAGGAGGACCTAGAGGCTTCCAAGGCCCTGGCCGACAAGCTAAAGGCCGACAAAGCTGTGTTTCGGCATCTGAACGACAAGCTAAAGGCCGACCTCGACAAGGCCCGTGACGAGTGCATGGTCGAGAGAGAGACTGGCATCGAGGAGGGACGCAGGACCTTCTTGAAATCACCTATGGGTGCCATCTTTCTCGAGACCTATCGACAAGAGGTCGTAAAAGCGTTCTGCAACTCTCCTGCTTTCCTCGACAAACTTTGCCCTGCCGTCGTCCAGTACTTCGATTTTGCCTTTGACGCGTGGGCGGCGGTGGTAGAGGGGTCTGATTTTGCTGGGAAGCTCGACCGCGAGGCGGTTAAAGAGACGCTCCCAGACCCCGAGGGCTATGAAGGCGACTCGTCTCTCCCTGACGATTACCCGTGGTGGACGGGACTGGAGGCTTGGGCCATCCGCAAGGCTAGCTTGAGCGCGCAACTCGAGGCTCCTCCCACCCCCTTGTTCGGTCTGACCGAACTAGTCGGGGCAAGTGGGGCTAGTCGGGAAGAGGCGGTCGAGGTCGAGGATGAGCAGCAGGGGACCGAGCCGCTTGTCGACAGGGACGCTGATGGGGAGAACCCCGAGAAGTCTGCTACTGTAATGATGGAAGGTGGGGACGACACTGCCGAGAAGTCGGACACCGACTCTTGAATGTGTGTCCGATTTGGGGCTGTGCCGCTGTTTTTGTTTTGCTGTCTTCTTTTCTTCTCTTCTCTTTTTTCCGTCGTTCTCGACCTTTTTTCAGGTCTGTAAAGGTCGAGGCGACTGACAATGTAATGAATTTTTATATTAATATGATCTCTTCTTTCCATTCGTTGCTTGTGTTAATTGTGTTTCAAATTATTGTGCTGCTGTTTCCTGTGTATCTTCTCCCCAACCCTTCTTGCGAGCTGGTCGAAGTCGAGCAAGGTTATGAACAGCTTCGTAGCTGTGAAACGTGTGGAGTTTTTCAACTCGTCTCCTCCCAACCTTTCTTGCGAGCTGGTCGAAGTCGAGCAAGGTTATGAACAGCTTTGTAGCTGTGAAGCGTG
>BKCP01008159.1:19241-67209 GCA_008636005.1 Striga asiatica | reverse complement strand
TCAATTTTTCATGCAATCATATTGAAGTCGACTCATAAATGTAAGAAACATAATTGAAGCATAAACAAATTCATTTCATCATTGAATTCAATTCAATCATTGTTCAGTACAAAGAGTAATTTGAAATATTGCCTTAAGCGTAAAAGCGTTTGAGGTGAATCACATGCCAGGATCGCGGGAGTTGTCGACCTTCTCCGTCCTCGAGTTCATATGTGCCCCTCTCGAGCACCTTTGTGACAGTGTAGGGCCCTTCCCAGTTTGCTTCGAGCTTTCCGACATGTTTGAGAGCATCGGCTCGTTTGAGGACAAGGTCCCCGACTTGAAATCGTCTGGTCCGGACCTTCTTGTCGAAGGCTGCTCGCATCTTCTGTTTGTATTCGACGGAACGTACCCAGGCTTCCTCTCGACCCTCCTCGATTAGGTCTAGGGCTTCTTTAATCATTTCTTCATTTTTCTTTTCCTCGTAGAATTTTGATCTGTGGGAGTCGAGGCCGACTTCAATTGGCAGTAACGCATCCATCCCATAGACCATGTGAAAGGGGGATTGTCCCGTCGAACTTCTTGGAGTCGTCCTGTAGGCCCATAGAACTGTTGTCAACTCGTCGACCCAGGCGCCCGACGCTTTCTCCAGTCGCTTTTTCAATCCTTGGAGGATAGTTCGATTAGTCACTTCGACTTGCCCGTTTGCCTGTGGATGTGCGACTGACGCAAATCTTTGTTTGATTCCCATGTCGAGGCACCATGCTTGGATCCGTTTTCCTTGAAATTGAGTTCCATTGTCTGAAATTAACACTTTCGGAATGCCAAATCGGCAGCAAATATTGTTGAACAAGAATTTGTATCATCTTTTCTTCAGTGATTCGTGCTAAGGGTTCTGCCTCGACCCACTTACTGAAATAGTCGACTGCGACCACCAGAAACTTCCTTTGTCCCGTTCCCGTTGGCAATGGTCCCACCAAGTCGATTCCCCACTGAGCAAAGGGAATAGGGGAGTTGATCGTCGTCATGTACTCGGCAGGGACATGAGTGATTTGGCCATGGCGCTGGCATTTCTCGCACTTCTGGACTAACTGCTCGGCTGCTGTTCGAATTTTGGGCCAATAGTAGCCTGCTCGCAGAGCTTTGCCGGCTAAGGCTCGGGATCCGACGTGTGCTCCGCAGCATCCCTCATGGATTTCTCTTAAGACCAGAATTCCTTCTTCTTCGGAAACACATCTTAAATGAGGCCCGACCATCGACTTCTTGTATAGGACCCCGTCGACTTCGAAATAATTGCTTAGATATCGGGCCACCTTTTCCGCTTCTTGTTTGTCCCCTACAGGAACTCGACCCTGCATGAGTTCGCGAATCGACTTTCTCCAGTCGTCCTTCTCGTCAACTTCCATAGCTTCGTTGAGAACACTTCCCTCCAGGTGCATTGTAGTGATGTGATTCCCCACTTTTCCTTCATTTGAGCTCGCAATCCTAGCGAGCCAGTCGGCTCGTTTGTTTTCGTCTCGCGGGACTTGTATCAATTCGAACTTTTCCAGCCCTTGTATGAGGTTCTGAATTTCTCCGACATATTTCGACATTCTCTCCTCCTTGATTTCGCAGTTTCCCAGCACTTGTCCGACGACGAGTTGCGAGTCGGAATGTGCTGCGATTTCCGTTGCTCCGCCTCCAATCGCCAGTTGTATTCCCTTGATAAGTGCCTCGTATTCGGCTTCATTGTTCGAGGCTTTGAACCCCATTCTAATCGCGAAGTCGAGTTGTTCGCCCTCGGGGGAGACGAGGACGACTCCCAAACCCGATCCTTTTGCGGACGAGGACCCATCAACATGCATCGTCCATCTCCTCTCTTCACCTTTGGTTCCTTCCTGAATGAAGTCGGCGAGAGCTTGTGCTTTGATAGCTCGCCTCGGCTCGTACTTGATGGAGTACTCGCTCAGCTCTACCGCCCACTTCACGAGTCGACCTGAGACTGTAGGTCGACCCAATGTTTTCACCACAATCGTATGATTCAGAAAATAAGGTCCCAATTTTCTAGCCGTTATTACCAGCGTCAGGGCAGCTTTCTCAACCTCGGGATATCTCGCTTCCGCGCCTTGGAGCACTCGACTCGTATAATAAATCGGCTGTTGGGCACTTCCATCTTCTCGCAACAACACTGAGCTTAGAGCGAATTCCCCCACTGAAATGTACAGAATCAACTCGTCGCCGGGCTCCGGTTTGGTTAGCAAAGGTAGTTCGCTCAGAAATTCTTTCAACTTTTCAAAGGCCTTCTGTGCCTCATCACCCCATTTAAAAGTCGTCGTCTTCTTTAGTAATTTGAAGAAAGGGAAACTCTTTTCGGCTGCTCGGGCAATGAACCTGCTCAGGCCCGCAATCCTTCCCGTTAACACTTGGACTTCCCTAATGTTCCGCGGTGGAGCCATGTCGAGTATGGCCTTCACTTTATCCTGGTTTACCTCAATTCCTCGTTTCGTGACCACGTAGCCCAGAAATCGTCCTGCTCTTACTCCGAAGGCGCACTTGCTCGGGTTCAACTTCATCCCAAACGCCCTAAGGGTGTTGAAAGTTTCCCTTAAGTCGTCTGGGTGTGAAGTCGAGGATTTACTCTTCACCAGGATATCGTCAACGTACACTTCCATATTGCGGCCGATTTGAGGTTTGAACATGCGATCCATCAATCGTTGGTAGGTTGCTCCTGCGTTTTTTAGGCCAAAGGGCATGACGACATAGCAATATGTCCCCTTGCTAGTCACGAAACTCACTTTACTCTGATCCTCCGGTGCCAAAGGAATCTGATGGTATCCCTGCGACGCGTCCATCATGCTCAACAACTCGCAGCCAGCTGTGGAGTCGACTAGCTGATCGATCCTCGGCAAGGGGTAATGATCTTTAGGACACGCCAGGTTCAAGTCACGGAAGTCGATGCACATACGCCATTTGTTCAATGCCTTCCTCACCATAACTGTATTAGATATCCATTCGGGGAATTGGATCTCCTTGATATGTTTGGCTTTCAGCAACTTATCCACCTCGACTTCGATTGCTTTGTCGATTTCAGCGCCGTGGTGCCTGAGTCGCTGCTTCACAGGTTTTCTGAGGGGATCGACGTTGAGTTTGTGCTCCATTACTTCTGGGTCGATTCCAGTTAGTTCTTCAGGTGAAAAGGCGAATATATCCCTCAATTCTTTCAACAATCCTACCAACTGTTCTCGTAATTCCTCCTCTAATTCTCTCCCGACTTTGGTGGTTTGTTCTCTCGACTCCCCAATTTGAATTTCCATCAATTCTCCGTGAGGCTCAAGGTCACTCCCTCTCGGCCTTTTCTCACTCGTCATTGGTCTCTTGCCCTCCTTGACCTCGGCTCGTTGATTGGTTTTGACTGCGATTTGGTAGCATGTTCTCGACAACTTTTGATCTCCCCGAGCTTCTCCCACTCGGTCTCCCACTGGAAACTTCAGCTTCATGTGATAGGTCGACACAACTGCTTGAAATGCGTTGAGCGCTGGTCTCCCCAGAATCACGTTATAGGCCGACTCGACATCAACCACGACAAATCTCACCATTTGGACTTTCCTCAAGTCACCTTCTCCTAGGACGACAGCGAGCATGGTTTCTCCTAGGGGGGCGACTTCTGAGCCGTTGAATCCGAAGAGTGATGTATGTAGGGGCGTCAGTTCAATGTCCAACTCCATCCTTCTGAGGCAATCATAGAAAATTACGTTCACTGAACTCCCTGTATCGACAAACACCCTTTGTACTTCGTATCCTGATATCTGCGCCGTTATCATTAAGGCGTCGTTATGCGGCCTCTCGACTTCTCCAACATCCGCCGGTCCAAAATTCATCACTGGTCCACTCTCCTCGACTTGTTGCACTTCGACTTTCGCGTATCGGCCCCGAGCATAAGCCTTTCTCGCCCGATTGGAGTCTCCATCAGTCGACCCTCCGAAGATCATGTTAATGACTCCTCTTTTCGGTGGGAGTTCCTCTTTTTCTGGTGATCTCGCCCTCTTGCGAGGGCTCTTACTTCGTTCTCGTCTCCTACTTGTCCTCTCTCGGTCCTTATATATAAACTCCTTCAGGTGACCCGCCTTTATCAACCTCTCAATCTCGTCTTTTAAGTGTCGACAGTCGTCTGTGTTGTGCCCATAGTCTTTGTGGAAACGACAGTACAGGTTGCTTTTGGGCTTCAAAGGTCCATCTTTCCTCGTCCGCGGCCATCTTACCACGTCGTCGCGGATTTCCCTTTCCATAACCTCCAAAATTCTCGCATGGGGAGCCGACAAAGGTGTGTATTGAGTTGGTCTCCATCCTCTAGACCTGCCTTCACCCCTATCAGCTCTCGGGGACCCTCTCCTATCTCCTGTCGACTTCTTTTCCTTCCTGTCGTCTCGACTGTCAGTTTGAGTCATCTTCATGCTCTGCAAGTAGTCAGCCTCGGCCTCTTCGACGTTCATGTATTTGGCACATCTTCCCAGCACATCATCGAAACTCCTACCAGGTCGTTTGGCCAAGGAGTTCTTACACAATCCTGGTAGCAGTCCTCTCGTCAGTCCTCCTGATTTAATTTCCTCTGTCGCTGTGGGGCATTCGACGCACGCCTTGGTAAACCTTGCCACATATTCTCGCAACGACTCGCCTTTCTTCTGTTGCATGCTAATCAACGAGAGGTAAGATTTCTCTTGCACCCTCACACTTGCAAATTGGTTAAGGAAACTTGAGCTGAATCCATCAAAGTCCCGAATCGACCCCGCTGGAAGCTGATGAAACCTATCTTGGGCCGACCCTGTCAAAGTCGTCGGGAAGGCGCGACATTGTACTGGGTCGCTGTAACGATGAAGCACGGCCATATTTTCAAAACTCCTCAAATGTCGAGACGGATCTGTGGTACCGTCATACCATATGTTCAGCTCCCTGAAGCCTTTGGGTAAGTCGGCTCTTAGGATCTGCTGCGAGAATGGGTGTTCTTTGGCTCCTCTGCTCTTCCTCCCGTCGACTCGAGCTTGCAAGTCGCGAACCTGCGCCAGCAGTTGTTCCAACGTTTCGTCCCTTGCCTATGGATTAATGGTTCGAATGGACGATTCCTCTTCATCTACCCTTCTATTCTGTTGCACATTCGACTGGGCTTGTTGCTCGCCGCGTGGCTGCTGCTCGACTCGAGGGGGGTACTCGACGCGAGGCTGATGCTCGACTCGAGGTGGACACTCGACTCGAGGCTGCTGTTCTACCGGCGCTATCTGCTTCATCTGGGCCGCCACGGCTTCAGCAATCATCTTCTGCATTTCACTCCTCGTCATTGTCAGAGTCTGTTCCTCGACGCGGGGTTGTGTCTGTTCCGGAACCTCCTGTATCTGTTTTCCCTCGCGTCGAGAGGCCCCCGTTGGCTCCTTCTCTCCATCTGGGTTAGGGTTTTGACTTGTTCCTGCCTGAGTCAACACTTGTAACTTTACGCCGGTTGGAGTCATAGGCATTTCTCCGCCCAACGTCAGCCCGGGTGGTGGAAGTCCTCCGAACGGCGGCATTCCCGTCATCTGAACTACGGAGTGTTTGGTGGTGGGAAGTGGTGGTGGCCTCTTGTCCATCCACGTCCCTCTGAACTCCTCGCTCAGGTTCCTCTGCAAGCTCTCCTTCTCCGCCATTGGCAAACAGATTGGAACTGGGTGTGAAGCTCTTTCTTCCCTTAAGAACTCCCCACAGACGGCGCCAAATGATGGGTCTACTTCTAGATCTGAAGTAAACCGGTGGTTGTGAGCCCAGATCTGCTTGAACCGCCTTGAAACCGTTGCTAGACCGTAAGGATACCTGCAAAAACTCAACGCCGGAGGTGTTTCCGGCGTAGAGCCTCCGACGCTCAAGTCAGTATGAGAGTGATGAAGAGAGGCTGCGCAGCAGCTATGAGGGAGAGTGGGAATGAATGAGAGTTAGGGTTTTAGGGTTACCTCATCTCCTTTATATAAGAGTGAATACTTACGTGAAGTGCCCAAAATGCCCAAGTCGGTGGACCTAGAAGGTCCAAAATGCCCCTGTCGATTCGTCTCCCCTTTGTTGCTGAGTCATCGCGAGATTCCTTCTTATGTTTCCTAATGTGGAGGGCTTTGGATATATTGCAAGTGTGGTGAATCGTCATCACATCTTTGTTATTTAAGGTATGTGAAGTCGACTTCGAGACCTAGGAAGTCGACTTGTGGATATGTGCGGATTCGGAGGCTACGCTTGACTAGTTCTTTGAGGCGGAGTCGTCTTCAGAGAGTCATCTTAGTTCAGTCGACTTCTGGGGGTCGACTTAGAATATCTGGATGACCGGGAGCTTTGCTGTTCCTCCCTCATTGATGTCGATTAGTGAAAGTCGGTAGATTAAGGTCGACTTGAGAGAGTCGACTAGATCAATCTCGGCTTCTTCTTGATTTGCTCTTAGTAGAATCGACCTTTGGGAAGTCGATTTGGGCATGTCGACGGAGTCACGTCGACGTGCGAGTAATTCGAGTGGTTCGCCGGTCGAGTAATAAGCTTCTGGACCGGGTTATCCTTATGTGGCCATATCAGAGAAGATGAGAGGCGACGGGAAATATGCAGAGGAGGGCGGCGGCAGCAAAACGAGGGGGAGAGCTTGAGGGCAGGGATGGATCGATTGAGCGAGAGAGGGGAGGGAGAGATTGAGAGGTTGCGGACGAAAGAGAGAGATAGATAGATACAAGAATACATATATATATATATATATGCTAGGCTAGGTCATTATTTTGTTTCTCAAGAAAAACGCACACACAAAAGTACAAGGGAGAGCAAATTGGGTCGGGGCTGAGTGCGGGTCAGTGGCTCGCGGGTCGGTTCGTCTAATGGTTCGGATTTCCTGTTTTCTCGGGCCCGATTTGATCGCACGACAAATTAAATAAAACCGGTAATACTTATTAATTACACACGTTATTTTAAAATAGATATAATAATAATATTAATAATAAAAATAATCATTTAGGCAATTAATTAGCAATTAGACATATACTATTTAGACATTCAAATTTACAAGCAATAATTAATAATAACATAATAATAATAATAATAATAATAATAATAATAATAATAATAATAGTAATAATAATAACAATAATAATAATAATAGTAATAATAATAATAATAATAATAATAATAATACATAATCATAAATAATTCTCAAATAAACCACAATTAAATGGGGCATTACACAATCAAACAAAAATTGAGTCTTTATTGAAGTTTAGTGTATTTTTATTGTTCTCTCCAGTAGAAGAGTGGTTAGAAGGTGAAAATTACACCATTTTTTTGTAGTTGAAGGATTTGGATACTATAATACGAAAGTTTTTCAGATTTTCGACGAGGATTAGACAAATTGCTGTTAAGTGGCGTGTCTTTGGATTGCATAAGGTTTTCTGTTGTTGTTCCTACTTTGATTTATGGATGCATTTAGCTCCTGTGCAGTTATGTGTAAATTTACAAGGTTTGAACTTCATTCTTTTATGAGTTTGGAATTTGCCTGGCTTGTATGATCTCAAGAAGCCCGAAGGATCTGAAACTTCTCTTATTCAATTTGGGGCATTTATTATACAATTGATCAAGAAAGTTTATGAAATTATAATTTGATCTAATTTCAAACCCCTTGATTGGGATTGTGAGTTAGTTGCACTGGATGCCTTTCGTACCATCTTTTTAAAGTTATTCTGTCTGCAGAATCTATCCTTTCCCAAAATATCAAATAAGGCCGCATCTTGAATGATCTTTCACTGTCATTACAGAATATCTGGCATTGATTGTTCAATAGTTAACAGTGTGAATGTATTATGTGTAAACTTCATCATGGATCTTGAATAAATAATTTGGTGTATACGAAACACTTACTTGATGCGGAAGACGACATAATTTGTGATATTGATCTTGATGATCACAAGGGGTTAAATCGATCGGTAGATCTAAATCAGTTTCTCCCTCTTGACCTTTTTTTAACGTAGCAGAAAAGTGATGGGATAATTACTGCGTACCCTAATAGGAGGAGAGATGACTAATTTATATAGAGGTGCTTTAGATCTGGTACGTCCATCAAATATCCAGGTTAATGGCTTAGATTTGTTTGCCTATTAAATAAAGGCCTAGCCCAATAGGATAATTAATTGTGAGTCCAATGCTTTCGGGCCACATATTCTTACATTCTCCCACTTGGTCCGAAAGCCCAAAATTTAATAGCATAACATTAGGTGCGCATAAACAAATCACATTACGCCATACATCATAATGAACTATGACATGATAAACCATATAGTGAGAGTTATGGCGGTTGTACACTCTCGATTCGCATACTTCCTTCCATATACTACTACACTAACAGTAATAGTTTAACACACCAAGTTTCTTAATTATATATAAATATCATAATGTCCACTTAATTGTCATGAAGACATTAATTTCTTGTTCTAAACATAATGTATACAAAATCATAATGAACAAGAAATTTCGATAATAGTCAGAAACATAACATCAATGAGCTCAAGAGTGTGTCATAACATCATCATAATCAATCATCAATACAACCAAGACCCATTCTATGTACATGTTCTTTAAATGTCTTTGATTGTAGACCTTTAGTTAACGGATCGACAATCATAAGGTCCGTTCTTATATGTTCAATGCATACTCTTTGTTTCTGAACTTTCTCCTTAACGGCAAAATACTTTAATTCCATGTGTTTTGCACCTTTGGAATATTTGTCGTTCTTGGAGAAGAAAACTGCTGCGGAATTATCACAATACAGTTTCAGCGGCATAATAATGGTGTCGACAACACCAAGTCCCAAAATAAAGTTCCGCAGCCATAATGTGTGAATTGTAGCCTCAAAACAAGCTACAAATTCAGCCTCCATAGTAGATGCAGCTATGACAGACTGTTTGGCACTTTTCCATGATATTGCCCCTTCGGCGAGGAGAAACACATAGCCAAACGTTGACTTGCGACTGTCAAGGCACCCAGCAAAATCTGAATCTGAATATCCAATCACCTCAAGGTGATCAGATTTTCTAAACGTGAGCATATGATCCTTCGTCCCTTGAAGGTATCTCATCACTTTCTTTGCAGCTTTCCAGTGATCCAATCTAGGATTACTTTGATATCGGCCAAGCATTCCAACAGTGAAGCTAATATCAGGCCTCGTGCAAGTTTGCAAGTACATCAAACTGCCCACAACAGAAGCATATGGAATAGATTCCATACTCTTTTGTTCCACATCATTCTTAGGGCATTGCATAAGACTAAAACTTATCCCCTTTCTGTAATGGGACAACACTTGGTGAACAATTGTTCATACTAAATCTCTCAAGAATTTTCTCGATATAAGCTTTCTGAGACAATCTCAACATTCCTCGTGATCTATCCCGGAATATATAAATTCCAATCACATAGGATGCCTCTCCATATCTTTCATTTCAAAATTCTTTGAGAGAAAATCTTTAGTCTCATGCAAAATTCCCAAATCATTAGCAGCAAGTAGGATATCGTCAACATATAGAACTAAAAATATAAACTTACTCCAACTGATCTTCTGGTAAATACACCGATCAACAGTGTTTTCTTGAAAACCAAAAGATGTGATGGTATCATTAAACTTAATATACCATTGTCTGGAAGCTTGTTTAAGTCCATATATTGACTTCTTAAGTTTATGTTGTCAGTATTTTTACCGGAGTAGAATCAAGAGATTCGTTCCCAGGTCGTATCGCAAGGAAGGTTAGCCGGATATTCTTGTGCGTTTATTCAATTACGAAAAAGAGAAGAAAAATTCCTAAACACTCTAATTCAATATTTTTGGGTTTCAATTATCAACTACTGATGTAAACTAAATTAAATGAAAGTACAATGGCAAATAAATTCACTCGATGATTAAAGAGCTAGGGAATCGGGGATAATTGCTTTCGGTTCTATCACAATTACCGGCAATCAATTGCTCGGTTAAAGGACTCGAATCGTTTCTCTAGAGATGTTAAATGGTCTTTGGCCCGACGGGCCGGCCCGTTTAGCCCGGAAAAAAGGAGGGTTAGGTCCTTTTATTAGTAGCCCGTTTATATCAGGGCTTTTTAGGCCTGGATCGTTTAGCCTGAATCCCGCTAGGGCAAGGCCCGGAACCCGCTAGGGCTAGCCCGTTTAACTAGGGTTGGGCGGTGTAAATTGTTTGCATCAAGTAAGTGATATGCTCTTAGATTCCTTGTATATTACAATTTTGATATTCTACTTCACATGTAAGTACGTGTTGTAATGGATTATTATGATTTTGAAAGATAATTATTAACAATATTGTTATTGTACTTCATACCAAAATATGTAAGCCAATCAGAACGACTAATAAGAAATAATGAAACATAGTGATAGGCGGTAAATACTAAATGGTTGAAAATAATTTTTAACTAGCCGTTGTTATTTTTTTTTATATTTTTTACTCTTTTTATTTTTTATTTTTTTATATATTATTATTATTATTATAGCCATAGCCCGCATAGCCGTTTAGCCCGCAGCCCGCTAGGGTTAGGGTTAGGTCCTTTTATTGGTAGCCCGTTTAAATCCGGGCTTTTTAGGCCCGGACCGTTTAACCCGAAGCCCGCTAGGGCTAGTCCGAAACCGCTAGGGCTAGCCCGTTTAACATGTCTATGTTTCTCGTTCAGAGGTTCACTCTCAATAACTCTTCGTAACAAGAGAGTGAACTTTAACGATCAACTATCAATTCCAACAACACATAGATTATACGTTTCTGAACAAATCTATTCTAAACGAGCCTAATTCGACCAACGTCTCTGCTCTCGGTTCTACACGTTGATTATCTAGGTTAGACAGGTGATCAATCTACTAACACTATAATTCACACAACTCGAATAGACATGAACAATCAAAAGCATTCAATCATTATCGAACCTAAGCAATCATCCCCTATCCCTAGCTAATGGATTTAGCTACTCATATGGAATTCAAAATCAAAATTCATACAAACCCAAGCCATCATCATCAACAAAGCAATTGAGAAAAAGAACTTACGATTAATAGTGAGAATCCCAATGTCAAATCCAATGAACAATCCAAATCCAAAGCGAAGAAAAGGAGTTTTTCAATCTCCAAAACAGATCAAAAGTGCAAAAGTATGGAAAGGAATGAGTTTCTCCAGAGAAAAAGCGTAAAAATAAAGTCTGAAAGTCGAATTATGAACCCTAGGGTCGAAATCTTCTCTAAAAATCCCGTCCTCGAAATTTATGCCGGATAAGTCGCGAGTCGCGAGGTAGTAAGTTCCCTGGTCACGAGTCGCGACTTCCTCGCGAGTCGCGCGTCGCCATTTTCTTAATATTCTGGGACTGGTCGCGACTCCATCTTGCGAGTCGCGACATCTTCTCGCAAGTCGCGACATCGCCTCGCAACTGCACTTTTAGCCCCAGTTTTTCTCGCGGATCGCGACATGTTCGCGAGTCGCGAGAAATTCTGGGAACAGTTTTTCAGTCCGTCCTTCAGTCCTCTTCGTCGTTTTCTGGGCTCGGCCATGGGAATTCTCGATATTACAGTCTTGGCTCACGCAATCCTAACCTCAACCGGCACACCCTACCTCCTGAAAACACAAACACGGAAAAACACGAAGCAAAACACGGAAAAAAGACACATAGATATAAACTAAAGACAAAAGCACAAAAAAAAGAGATGGACCAAATAAACTACGAAAAACCTACAAATGGGGAAAAACAAAAAGAAAATCTTTCGAGTTGTCTATTCGAAAGATTCGTTCCCCGGGTCGTATCGCAAGAAAGGTTAACCGGATATTCTTGTGCGTTTATTCAATCACGAAAAAGAGAAGAAAAATTCCTAAACACTCTAATTCAATATTTTTGGGTTTCAAATTATCAACTACTGATGTAAACTAAATTAAATGAAAGTAAAATGGCAAATAAATTCACTCGATGATTAAAGAGCTTGGGAATCAGGGATAATTGCTTTCGATTCTAT
Organism: Striga asiatica; assembly: GCA_008636005.1. Lineage (NCBI taxonomy): Eukaryota > Viridiplantae > Streptophyta > Magnoliopsida > Lamiales > Orobanchaceae > Striga > Striga asiatica. Next base: position 55,230 of record BKCP01008159.1, on the reverse strand, counting down.
CACAATTACCGGCAATCAATTGCTCGTTTAAAGGACTCGAATCGTTTCTCGTTCAGAGGTTCACTCTCAATAACTCTTCGTAACAAGAGAGTGAACGTTAACGATCAACTATCAATTGCAACAACACATAGATTATACGTTTCTGAACAAATCTATTCTAAACGAGCCTAATTCGACCAACGTCTCCCCTCTCGGTTCTACACGTTGATTATCTAGGTTAGACAGGTGATCAATCTACTAACCCTATAATTCACACAACTCGAATAGACATGAACAATCAAAAGCATTCAATCATTATCGAACCTAATCAATCATCCCATATCCCTAGCGAATGGATTTAACTACTCATATGGAATTCAACATCAAAATTCATACAAACCCAAGCCATCATCATCAACAAAGCAATTGAGAAAAAGAACTTACGATTAATAGTGAGAATCCCAACATCAAATCCAATGAACAATCCAAATCCAAAGCGAAGAAAAGGAGTTTTTCAATCTCCAAAACAGATCAAAAGTGCAAAAGTATGGAAAGGAATGAGTTTCTCCCGAGAAAAAACGTAAAAATAAATTCTGAAAGTCGAATTATGAACCGTAGGGTCGAAATCTGCTCTAAAAATCCCGTCCTCAAAATTCGCGCCGGATAAGTCGCGAGTCGCGAGGTAGTAAGTTCCCTGGTCGCGAGTTGCGACTTCCTCGTGAGTCGCGCATCGTCATTTTCTTAATATTCTGGGACTGGTCGCGACTCAAGTCGCGAGTCGAGACTCCATCTTGCGAGTCGCGACATCTTCTCACGAGTCGCGACATCGCCTCGCAACTGCACTTTTAGCCCCAATTTTTCTTGCGGGTCGTGACATGTTCGCGAATCGCAACCCGAGTCGCGAGTCGCGAGAAATTCTGGGAACAGTTGTCACGCCTCGTTTTATTTTAAGGAATTTATCGAATTAATTAATAAAAATCAGAGTTTTTTTTTTAAAATTTTAAATTAAAAGCATTTAACGAGAAACGGGCGCTACTTGCAAATGACATCAGATAAACACATCCATCAAACAAAAGAAGCTACACATGCTCGGACTAACGATATAAAATTATCCCTTAAATTCATAAGTCTCAAAACATTCAAATAGGTCTAGCATGAAACAAGGTTCAACCAAACTTAAACATAATCGGAAAGCGGAAGCAAGAATTAATCCAAAGTATGGAAGCAAATAATTAAGTAACAAGTTCATGCATAACACATAATCAGTATACAAAATCAAAGCAGGGATATAAGCACATAATGAAATATCCAAATCCAAGCGGGAAAAATAAATCAAGTCAAGTATCAGTTCAGCAAATCATAAACAGGCGGAAGCATAATATAGCGATAACATAATTTGACCAACGACCATCCTCTCGCTCGTCTTTACGCCCCCGCCACCAACTCAGCTCAACCTAGAGAAAGGAAGAGGAGACAACAACAGAAAACAATGGGGGTGAGCAACCAACTAGCTCACCATTATCGCACAGTTATCCCGTATAATTATTTTAAAAGCAATAAAACAGTATCAATATCGGTATGCACAGAATTCATAGCCTAAACCCCCTACCCAGCCCTATCGCAAACCTCCTATGCACATACAACAACCTTCCGGATACAACGGCATGGCTATAACTGGAAACATTCCCACCCCCGGGTATAACGGTTCGTAGGATCCTTTCCAGGAGACAGCAGAGATGTTTTTCCCCTTCCGGATACGACGGCATGGGGCGTCCCTCCCGGATACAACGGGCAGGCGACCTCCTACTGCTTTCGCATTCATCAAGGCACTAGCGTTCGGTACACTTAGACTAGAGTTCTCATGCATACAAAAATTTTCAAAAGAAAACATTACACGAAATAAGGAGTGCGATAAATATGGAATACATCATAAATGTACCCACCTGATAGCAGCTACAGTTCAAATCACAAATCTCGAGACGAGGCGAGGTTTAACACCTCTCGACACCTACATTAAGTCTAGATACTAAAGTCAACACTTTAATCTAGACCTATGTAGCAAATTCACAAGTTGACTTAGCCGAACTCGGTTCGACCAAGTGGTTCGTGAAGTTCTGTGGATATGGGAACACTAGGACTTAGACTCAATCAAACCACATATTCAAGTTCACAAAAATGCAAGTGAAAGACAAACAAACGAGCCACAAGTAAACACATGGCACATTTGGTCAACAACACTTAACACATTTCAATATAAAAAAACAATTTCTCAATTTCACACTTGAATTAGGAGACATATCACATCAATGAGTTAGGTTTTGAAACTTTTACATAAGTTTCACATCCCAGTTCTAAGTAAGATCACCCAATTTCAGCTTCAAACTCCTTATGCATAATTGTATAAAATTCAAACAAGTTTTTTAGCAAAAACGAGTTTAAATTAAAATTACATGATAATGGACGATTCAGGCTATGAAATTTTTATCTAAAATACTGCAACATATGAACAGCATCACATAAATTTGCCAGCCTCCAACACTCAGGATAACAATTTTATAAAATTAAAACCACAATCAGCCAAATATCACAATTATATCAGAACTGATCACAACTGAACTCCAAAACTTCTAAACTTTTTACAGCATGCCAAACATCATATAATCAGCCTCTCCACAAATTTGCAGAATTTTTCAACTTCAGAACAATTTATTATAATTAAAATAAATTCGGGTCGAATCACAAAATAATTTTTTAACCCTATCAAACCTAGTTTAAAAATTCTAAAACTTTTACACCACATATAATCATGCCTGAAACATAACATACTCGAAAATTGGCCAGAAAAGAACACTACACAATTACTTATGCATTTTACAATAAACTGAATAGAAAATAATTTAATTTTTAAAAATAGTTAAACATCTTTAAAAATCACGAAACGTTTACAGCGGCTATATACTCATCAAAAATAGCTGCTCCTAGAATTTCAAGAATATCCGACCAGTATTAAATTTATGGTGAATTTTACATTCTAAACAGTAATTATAACTTTCGAAAAATCATAACTACCAATTTACCACTCCAATCGACACAAGGTCAGCGCCATTGTGTTTGTAAAAATCCTAAGTTCCTAAATCCAAAGAAACTATCCACTTATAACCAGTTTTCATTCGATTCGCACGAATCGACGAATTTCACATAAAATCACGACGATAATATAACGAACAATCATATACACATAAATTATAATTCAATGAAACACATAACGCACGAATGATCTCAACATTATTCACGTAAAATTAAACGAGAAGTCGAGACTCGATACCATTCTCGAGAAACGAGCGAGAAAGGTTCGAACGAGAGAAGACGGCACGACGAGGCTCGACGGCTTCGCGCGGCTCGCCGAGGAGAGAGCTGCGGTGGTCCTTTTCGATTGCGGGGTTGCTGCGATGGCCGAGGAGGAGGAGACTCGCCGGAATTTGCAGGCGGAAGAGAGCGGCAGCCGGACGTCTTGCACGAAGGAGGGGCTGCGGGCTTCGTCGGCAGGGAACAGCAGACGGAGAGAAGTCGCCGTTGAGGCTATTCGCGGACGGAGCAGGTACAGGCAGAGAGCTGCCGGTGAACGTGTGCGACGGCGGCTCGTCGCGGTGGCGGGAGAGCATCTTCGCGGCGGAGGGAGGTTTGCAGGCGCCGGAAAACTCACGAACAACGGACAAGGAAGGCTTCTCGCGGTGTCGTGCGGTGGAGAAGACGATCACAGCGGCTCGCCGGTCGTCGGGGAGGAGTTGCAGCGGCTGAACGGAACTTGCAGAGCTTCGCGGTGGTGGGTCGCCGGAGGAGTTACAGCGTGACGGAATCGCATAGGAGAATTCGCCGGGATTGCTGGGTCGCAGACAGAGCATAGTGCGACGACGGGATTTCTGCGAGAGGTAGATGAGGGGGGCGAGAAAAGGGATGATGGTCGGGTTTTTGAGAGAAAACGAGATGAGATATAGAGCGTGAGAGAAAGATCGATGAGCTGCGCGTCTCTGATTTGTGACGAGAGAAAAATTATGATCGGAAAAGCTGCGCACGAGGAGATTTGACGAGAAAGAGGGGAGATAGATACAACTTATATATATATACAAATAGACTAGGGTTGACTTTTTCTTCTCTTACAAGAAAATACAATTCACGCTCCTACAATAGAGAGGACCGAATTTTTGGGCTGATGGGCCGGTTTATACATAGGGCCGAACCGAGTTTTGGGCCAATGGGCCAATTCACGACATTAAATCGTCTCACGGGCTTGGGTTCGATTCGCGCGGGTATTTTCGGGCTCGATAAAATCGCACGTTAATATATATTCGGCTATCGGGCCCATTTCAATCACACGAAAATAAATTCAGCTCTCGGGCTCGGGTTCTCCAATTATTAATTTCGACAGTTCCAATCGATCGCACGATAAATAAACAAAACTCCAGACAATATAAATTAAATACGTACATTGATTTTAAAATACTAATATTATTAATCAAAATATACAATTGGCAATTAGACATACAATATTTAGACATTCAAAATGGCAAGCAATAATTAATATATCACAATAATAATAATAACAATAATAATAATAATAATAATAATAATAATAATAATAATAATAATAATAATAATACTTCAAATAAACCACAAATTAATGGGGCATTACAACAGTTTTTCAGTCCGTCCTTCAGTCCTCTTCGTCATTTTTTGGGCTCGACCACGGGAATTCTCGATATTACAGTCTCGGCTCACGCAATCCTAACCTCGACCGGCACAACCTACCTCCTGAAAACACAAACACGGAAAAACACGAAGCAAAGCACGGCAAAAAGATACAAAAATATAAACTAAAGACAAAAGCACAAAACAAAAGAAATGGACCCAATAAACTACGAAAAACCTACAAATGGGGGAAAACAAAAAGAAAATAATCATGAAATAAAGACACAAAAATGGGACAAATAGTTTACACACCATGTGACCCTTTCCTTCTATGGAAAACCCTTCGCGTTGATCCATATAAACTTCCTCATCTAAGTCCCCATTAAGAAAGGCAGTTTTCGCATCCATTCTAAATCATACTGAGCTACTAAAGCCATAATGATCCTTAAAGAATCCTTCTTAGAAACTAGTAAAAAAGTCTTCTTATAATCAATGTCACTTTTCTGAGTATAACCCTTGGCAACAAGTCTAGCTTTATGTCGTTCGATATTGCCACTCGAGTCGTGTTTGGTCTTAAAGACCCATTTACACCCAACTCGTTTTGAACTTTCTGGCAATTCTTCTAGATCCCAAACATTGTTTTTAGCCATAGAGTTTAACTCTTCTTTCATAGCATCAATCCATTTATGAGACTCGTCACTTAATGCCTTGTGAAAACGAAACAGGATCTTCATCAATGCTAGTATTATAATCTAACTCTTGCAAATAAACCACATAATCATCCGAAATAGCAGACCTTCTCACCCTTGTAGGTTTGCTTAATGTTATTCCACGTGGTTCATTTATGTTAGTTGGTGGGAAGTTAGTCTCTTCATGGGGTACTACTTCATCCAAATTTTGTCCACCATTATTTTGTTCTTGAGGTTGTGGAACAATATTTGGAACAACTGTGGTTATTGGAACATTAATGGGTAATGGAACATCAACCCTTATTTCATTAATTTCCACAGTCGCTTTAGCACTCCCACTAACTTCACCATTTTCAATAAACCTAGCATTGCCCGTGTCAACGATTCTAGAACTATGATTAGGACAGTAAAACATATACCCTTTGGACTTCTCTGGGTAACCAATAAAGTAACCACTCACAGTTCGAGAATCCATATTCTTTTCACGTGGGTTGTATACTCGTGCTTCTGCTGGACAACCCCAAACATGCAGGTGTCTCAAACTAGGTTTCCTTCCAGTCCATAACTGAAAACGAGTTTTAGGAACTGACTTACTAGGAACCCTATTTAGCAGATACACAGCATTCTTAAGTGCATACATCCACAACGATTTGGGTAATGATGTATTACTTATCGTACTCCTGACCATATCAATTAATGTTCTATTTCGCCTTTCCGCTACACCGTTTTGTTGAGGTGTGTCTGGCATAGTATACTGTGCACATACGCCATGTCTTTCGAGGAACTTAGCAAATGGACCGGGATTTTGTCCCGATTCATCATACCTTCCATAGTATTCACCACCTCTATCAGACCTTACTCTTTTCACCTTTCTGTCTAACTGCCTTTCAACTTCATTAATGAAAACCTCAAGTGCATTTGCAGCTTGAGATTTTTCCTTGAGCAGATAGACATAACCATAACGTGAAAAATCGTCGATAAAGGTAATGAAGTACTTTTCTCCATTGAAGGATGGAGCATCAAAAGGTCCACATATATCAGTGTGTATAATTTCAAGAAGCTGACTGCTTCTTGTGGCTCCTTTCTTGTTATGTTTGGTTTGCTTTCCCTTAGTGCAATCCATACACAACCCAAGATCGGTAAAATTTAGATCCAAAAGAATCTCATCTTTCACCAACCTTTGCATTCTTTCTTTGGATACATGACCCAAACGTTTATGCCACAAGAAAGCAGAGTTCTCATTTGCTACACCACGTTTAATTCCAATGTTTTGATGAACACACATTAAAGATGCAGAAAAATCAACATCAAGTTTCAGTTTATATAAACCATCCATAAGAATTCCAGAATCAATAATGGAATCATGTTTATCAAACAAACTGAAACATCCATGTCCAAACTTAAAGGAAAACCCAAGAACATCAAGTCTAGAAAGAGACATTAAGTTTCTAGAAGATGAAGGTACATAGAGAGTTTGAAAAAGATCCAGGTAGTGCCCGGAATCTAAAACAATACGATAAGTCCCTATGCCTTCAATTGGGGCCTTCATATGGTTCCCCATGTACAAGAAGTTCTCAATTTGGGTTTATGCTCTGGATTGTAAGAGATCCCTGCATCACATTAGAAACATGAGTTGTAGCACCAGAATCCAACCACCATGTATTTGAAGGAACTTCAGACAAGTTTGATTCGAAACATACAAAGATATTATAAATACCTTACTTTTCAAACCAAGACTTGCGTTTCAGACAATCTTTCTGTATGTGACCTTCTTTCTTACAGAAGTAACATTTATTTGCCTGATTTTCCTTTTTTTCATCCTTAGTGACCTGTGAAACTTTAGCAGGTCCCTTCTTCTTAAACTTGTTGGATTTTGGTTTGAGAACATTATTAGCTCCATGACCCACAAGGTTGACCGTATGAACTCCTTGTGCCTTAAGCCTCGTCTCCTCCTGAACAAGCTTACTGGCCAATTCATTAACATCCCACTTATCCTTAATAGTGTTATAGTAAATTTGATATGACCCATATTCAGGAGGCAACGAGTTAAGCATAAATTGCACCAGAAATGAGTCATCAACAGTCATGCCCAGGGACTTAAGCCTTGTTGCAAGATTAGTCATGTCAAGAACATGTTGCTGCATACTTCGCGACCCATCATACTTTTTGGTCGTGAGTTCAGCCATAAGTGTTCCTGCCAATGACTTATCCGCGGAACGAAAACGCTCTTCCACAAGCAAAAGGTATGCTTTCGCATCCACATTATCGGGAAGAGTTGACTTAATGTTGTTGGCAATCGTCATTCGCATAAAGCTCAAACATAATCTATTAGACTTGTCCCAAGCCTTACGGTTTGATTTCTCAACCTCACTGCTTTGATCAGTAATGTCAGCGGGCCTTTCTTCAAGCAAAGCCAAGTCAATATCCAAAATACCTAAATGGAAATTGACTTGCTCACGCCATTCAGAGAAATTCAAACCATTGAAGACAGTAACAGAAGAAGCTTGCGAATGAAGAGAGATAGCTACACAATCATAAACGCTCACTTAATTAATAGATTCAGAAAATACATTCATCACATATATTGCAGGTCTCATTTGGATAAACACACAATATATATCATTATCATAAGTCGAATGTCATTTAACACTTAATGAGAAATTAAATAAACTTCGTCTAACATACATAGTATCTTTGGATATCTACATACGCTCGACAAAGGATATTATATTTCTCCTTAATGTTTATTAGTTATAGAACATTGATTCACCTTTGGGTAAATCCATAATTTCTAATAACCAATAAACTCATTATCTTGAATAATGACATTCTCAAGAGAACATAAGTTCTATGACCAAACATTAAAAAATTAATTTGGCCACTTTGGTGACTAACAAATTAATTTTCACTTAATGTCATATAATAAATAGTTGTAACAATAATATTATATGACTGGACATAAAATTAATTAGGCCACTTTGGTGACTAACAAATTAATTATTTCTTAATGTCATATAATAGATAACACCATAATAACCACTTTCGTGTTATACACAGTCATAAGGCCAGCAGACTAATCAAATAATAGATAATCGCATCAATTAATCCAGGAAAACACATATTTTACTCTTATTGCCATATCGGTCAATCTGACCAAATAAAAGACATTCAAAATTCATGTAGGGAGTGATTGCCATGGAATTTCATCAACCAGGACATAATCCAATCATTCCAATCATACGTGGTTTTCAAAATCAGTAAAAAAGAAAATAATTCTCATGCTGCCACTACGAAACAGAGGACCATTCAAAATGGACTTTCACATGAATTTCAATATAGCAATGAAATTATACTTGTAGAAGCATAATACGCCATCAACATAAACAACAAACGGAATCATCATAGAATAATTGATGCGACCAAAAGAAAGAAACATTCGCCGAATTAATTTTTCTGAACAAATAACTTTTCGGCCAGTTATATCAATGAATCATAATTTACAACAAATTATTCATTCATAACACATGATCTGATACCACATGTAAACTTCATCATGGATCTTGAATAAATAATTTGATGTATACGAAACACTTACTTGATGCGAAAGACGACATAATTTGTGATCTTCATCTTGATGATCACACGGGGTTAAATTGATCGGTAGATCTAAATCAGTTTCTCCCTCCTGGCCTTCTCTTAACGTAGCAGAAAAGTGATGGGATAATTACTGCGTACCCTAATAGGAGGAGATAGGGCTAATTTATATAGGGGTGCTTTAGATCTGGTACGTCCATCAAATATCCAGATTAATGGCTTAGATTTATTTGACTATTAAATAAAGGCCTAGCCCAATAGGATAATTAATTGTGAGCCCAATGCTTTCGGACCACATATTCTTACATTATGTTATTCCTCTTTTAGATAATCTAATTCAGAATATTAAAAGCTTTGGGAAACTTTGTTGTTTTCTTTAACTACAATTCAATGTTTGTGTTTGCAATAAATATATATGCACTTGTATAATGAATTCTAGATTTACTTGGTGTTTGTGTTCATCTCTAATATAATACATAGAATTATTTCACGTTAACAAATAATGCTATGTCATAAAACCATCGATCATGAATGCTAGAACTCAAAAAAGATACATATAGGAGTAAGAGGCACCATAAATTTGCATTTCCAGAGAGTTGAAGAATTGGAGTGTAAAATTTTCCAGAAAAAAGATTTATCTGCAAAAAATGAGATTTTTTTTATTGCTCTCATACACAAATTTAGACTTGGGTTCACCCAAATCATGCATGGTTAAAGTAAGAACATGTGATTACTTATAAAAATAGCTGCAAAAGGCAAATTATGTTCTGTTAGTTAAGTCGGGGACAGGTTTGACCTTTTAGATGGCAAAATTACAAAAACGATACCCTAAGTTGGGCGTTATCAACAAAAGAGACAATTTGTTGTCCCTCACGATAAAGAAACCGTAGTTGGCTTTTTGCACGAAAAAGATACAAAATTACAAAAACGATGCACTATGTCAGGCATAAACAATCCACAGTTTTCTAACTTAGTGTATCGTTTTTGTAATTTTGTATCTTTTTCGTGCAAAAAGCCAACTACGGGTTTCTTTTTCGTGAGGGACAACAAATTGTCTCTTTTGTTGACAACACCCAACTTAGTGTATCATTTTTGTAATTTTGCCCCTTTTAGATTAATCATAATATCATGTTTACATTGTGGACAAGCACAACGAGTTTCATTCTGAGAAGTATTAGAGCATCTTTAATAAGGGGTTTTAAATGAGGTTTACAAATACAAACCTTGAAGTTTTCTATTATAAAGGATAGGTTTAAGGTTTGTGAACATAAACCAAGTTTGTCTGCACAAACCTCCGTTAAACCTCCAAATTGTATTTTTTGAAAAATATAAAAAGATATATCTATAGAATGTTGCTACACGCACTACTATCTATCACTTAAATCAAAGAGTGTGTTATACAACCATTGTTCAATGGCGTGATGAGTATTGGCCTACCACCTGCCACGACTTGTGCCTGCTTCATTTCCTTTGATTCTTCTTTCTATTTTTTCTTTTGCTTCTTATTTTTTTTAGTAGCAATTTGAATATTAATCATTCCAACCATAGAAAGACAAATACTTTTTTTAAAAATTTCATTCTTCTTTTTGAAAAAAATCATAAATAATTAATATTTAATGTTTCATATTATTAGAAAATAAGTTTTACTTTAATTATAAATAGTGCAATATAATTACATATAATTATATTATTTTTGTATGTATTTATGATAAATATGTGAAACATTTAGATTATATAAAAATAAAATTGAAGTTATAGTTTTAAAATATTAATTAAAAATAAGAGTATAATATTAATTATAAAAATAAGTGAGAAACATGTGAGACCCATAAAAAAGAGGTTTATGAGGCTTGTTATTATTGAAGGTTTATATGTGTAGGAGTAAGAACGAGGTTTTGGATGATGTGACATATTAAAAATAAATAAATGAGGATTGTGTAGGAAGATTATTAGAGATGCTCTTATGCGGTCATGAATCAAGAAAGAATCAAAGTCAAAGGTATCCTTTAGCCTGTGTGAAGTTGAAACTGATGATGTTTGTTTCCATTGCCATTCTCTATGCACCAAACATTTTTGTTTTTGATTTGTGGGTTTTTAAGGCTGTCATCTTGGGAACTTAAAACAAAATGGATATTAAGTGGACAGTATCATAGTAACAAATCCGTGGAACCTAATGGTGCTATGAGAGTAGCTACTTTTAGCCACAAGTACTCCGAGTATTTTATTATTTTCTATACCGTGAGTTTTTTTAGCCATCTTTCGCATAGGAAAAGTGTATATGACCGTATTTTATTATTTGAGAAATGATATAGATATATAATATTATTTATAGGAGTGTACATAACAGTCACATTGAATGAAACTGACCAAAAATAAAAAAATTAAATGGACCTCACTCCATGTGGTTGTTATGTACACCACTATGTACATTTATTATGTACTTGTAGCATTTTTTTTTTTATTATTTTCTATACTGTGAGTTTTTTTATCCGTCTTTCCAATAGGAAAAGTGTATATGGCCACACACCCTGCCGCTGCCAACCTATAATTCAAAAGATGAGCAAGAGCATAATTTAAAGCTCCCCGGTCAATGATAGGCCGGGATAAAAGTCGAACCTTTGCGATGATTCGGGAGAGAATTTGGAAAGGACTTCCAGTCGGCAGACGATTACTCATGCTTTGGTCTCATTATCTCACCTGGGGAGACCATTCATTTGATCTCTTTCATCTCGTCCTTTGTCATATCCGCCTGCGCGAGCTGTATCGCCAGCATAATTGGACGTAGATCTGGGCTTTTCCAAGATAGACCTGATCTCGAAATTGCCTATCGTCTTTTCTTAACTCCCTTAATCAAGTAAGTACTCTGCTGAGGGAAAACTCAGTGCGTGGCTGCTTTACCCTGACTACGATATCCCCAAATTAGAAAGTTCCCTGCGACCGCCTGGCCTTGAAGCTTATCCAGGGGATGTTTTTTATTTACAGTCATGCCTTTTGGAAAGAGCCGCTAAATTAAGTTCTAGTTTAGGTGAAGGGGAGATTTTCGCTAAAACACACACGGATGAGCAGATGACCGGGATTGGATTGAACTCCCAGGTCCATTGGAGAATAATAAGTGGTTGAGGGGGAGGAGAAGGAGTCGTTGCGCAAGTACGTGGCTCGATATAATCAAACTTGTTTGGAGATCCCCACGGCTGCTGACGAGGTGAAGGCTGGAGGGTTGATAAGGAGTTTACGAGCAGGGCCCTGTCGAACATCCTTGGCCAAAACCCCTGCTCGTACGTATGACGATGTGCTGAAGAGATGCAAGAAGTATATTAATTTGGAGGAGACGGAGGCGGAGTTTGCTAAGTTGGAGGAGTTAGCTAAGCCAGAGCCCAAGAAGGGGAGGGTGAACTCGCCTAGGAGGGTGTCGCCAAGGGCTAGATCGCATAGGAGAGAAGGGCGTGGTAGGATGGATCGAGGACGGGAGGATAGATGGAAGGATCGACCTGTACTTGGGGGAAAGCGGTTCCATAATTTTACGCCGCTGAATGCGAAGATGGGAGAGGTGTTGGTGGCCATTGAGAAGAAGATAGATGACAAAGATGTGACATGGCCTAAGTCGAGGCATGAAGGGTTGACACAGCCCAGGTCGAGGAAGTACTACCGCTTTCACAAGTATTACGGGCATACGACGGAGAAGTGCAGGCACTTCAACGATGAGATCGAACGCCTCATTAGGGCGGGGCATCTCAAGGAGTTCGTGTATGAGGACAAAGTGAAAGGAAAGGGTTGACTAGGGTTGACTTTTTCTTCTCTTACAAGAAAATGCAATTCACGCTCCTACAGTAGAGAGGACCGAATTTTTGGGCTGATGGGCCGGTTTATACATAGGGCCGAACCGGGTTTTGGGCCAATGGGCCAATTCGCGACATTAAATCGTCTCACGGGCTTGGGTTCGATTCGCACGGGTATTTTCGGGCTCGATAAAATCGCACGTTAATATATATTCGGCTATCGGGCCCGATTCAATCACACGAAAATAAATCCAGCTCTCGGGCTCGGGTTCTCCGATTATTAATTTCGACAGTTCCAATCTATCGCACGATAAATAAACAAAACTCCAGACAATATAAATTAAATACGTACATTGATTTTAAAATACTAATATTATTAATCAAAAAAACACATAATATTTAGACATTCAATTTGGCAAGCAATAATTAATAATATCACAATAATAATAATCAATGATGATGATGATGATGATAATAATAATAATAATAATAATAATATTAATAATAATAATAATAAACCACAAATAAATGGGGCATTACAACAGTTTTTCAGTTCGTCCTTCAGTCCTCTTCGTCATTTTCTAGGCTCGACCACGGGAATTCTCGATATTACAGTCTCGGCTCACGCAATCCTAACCTCGACCGGCACAACCTACCTCCTGAAAACACAAACACGGAAAAACACGAAGCAAAGCACGGCAAAAAGACACAAAAATATAAACTAAAGACAAAAGCACAAAACAAAAGAAATGGACCCAATAAACTACGAAAAACCTACAAATGGGGGAAAACAAAAAGAAAATAATCATGAAATAAAGACACAAAAATGGGACAAACAGTTTACACACCATGTGACCCTTTCCTTCTATGGAAAACCCTTCGGGTTGATCCATATAAACTTCTTCATCTAAGTCCCCATTAAGAAAGGCTGTTTTCACATCCATTTGATGTAACTCTAAATCATACTGAGCTACTAAAGCCATAATGATCCTTAAAGAATCCTTCTTAGAAACAGGTGAAAAAGTCTTCTTATAATCAATGTCACTTTTCTGAGTATAACCCTTGGCAACAAGTCTAGCTTTATGTCGTTCGATATTGCCACTCGAGTCGTGTTTGGTCTTAAAGACCCATTTACACCCAACTCGTTTTGAACTTTCTGGCAATTCTACTCGATCCCAAACATTGTTTTTAGCCATAGAGTTTAACTCTTCTTTCATAGCATCAATCCATTTATGAGACTCGTCACTGTTAATGGCTTGTGAAAACGAAACAGGATCTTGATCAATGCTAGTATCATAATCCAACTCTTGCAAATAAACCACATAATCATCCGAAATAGCAGACCTTCTCACCCTTGTAGGTTTGCTTAATGTTATTCCACGTGGTTCATTTATGTTAGTTGGTGCGAAGTTAGTCTCTTCATGGGGTACTACTTCATCCAAATTTTGTCCACCATTATTTTATTCTTGAGGTTGCGGAACAATATTTGGAACAACTGTGGTTATTGGAACATTAATGAGTAATGGAACATCAACCCTTATTTCATTAATTTCCACAGTCGCTTTAGCACTCCCACTAACTTCACCATTTTCAATAAACCTAGCATTGCCCGTTTCAACGATTTTAGAACTATGATTAGGACAGTAAAACATATACCCTCTGGACTTCTCTGGGCAACCAATAAAGTAACCACTCACAGTTCGAGAATCCAATTTCTTTTCACGTGGGTTGTATACTCGTGCTTCTGCTGGACAACCCCAAACATGCAGGTGTCTCAAACTAGGTTTCCTTCCAGTCCATAACTCAAAAGGAGTTTTAGGAACTGACTTACTAGGAACCCTATTTAGCAGATACACAGCAGTCTTAAGTGCATACATCCACAAAGATTTGAGTAATGATGTATTACTTATCGTACTCCTAACCATATCAATTAATGTTCTATTTCGCCTTTCCGCTACACCGTTTTGTTGAGGTGTGTCTGGCATAGTATACTGTGCACATATGCCATGTCTTTTGAGGAACTTAGTAAATGGACCGGTATTTTGTCCCGATTCATCATACCTTCCATAGTATTCACCACCTCTATCAGACCTTACTCTTTTCACCTTTCTGTCTAACTGCCTTTCAACTTCATTAATGAAAACCTCAAGTGCATTTGCAGCTTGAGATTTTTCCTTGAGCAGATAGACATAACAATAACGTGAAAAATCGTCGATAAAGGTAATGAAGTACTTTTCTCCATTGAAGGATGGAGCATCAAAAGGTCCACATATATCAGTGTGTATAATTTCAAGAAGCTGACTACTTCTTGTGGCTCCTTTCTTGTTATGTTTGGTTTGCTTTCCCTTAGTGCAATCCATACACAACCCAAGATCGGTAAAATCTAGATCCAAAAGAATCTCATCTTTCACCAACCTTTGCATTCTTTCTTTGGATACATGACCCAAACGTTTATGCCACAAGAAAGCAGAGTTCTCATTTGCTACACCACGTTTAATTCCAATGTTTTGATGAACACACATTAAAGATGCAGAAAAATCATCATCAAGTTTCAGTATATATAAACCATCCATAAGAATTCCAAAATCAATAATGGAATCATGTTTATCAAACAAACTGAAACATCCATGTCCAAACTTAAAGGAAAACCCAAGAACATCAAGTCTAGAAAGAGACATTAAGTTTCTAGAAGATGAAGGTACATAGAGAGTTTGCAAAAGATCCAGGTAGTGCCCGGAATCTAAAACAATACGATAAGTCCCTATGCCTTCAATTGGGGCCTTCATATGGTTCCCCATGTACAAGAAGTTCTCAATTTGGGTTTATGCTCTGGATTGTAAGAGATCCCTGCATCACATTAGAAACATGAGTTGTAGCACCAGAATCCAACCACCATGTATTTGAAGGAACTTCAGACAAGTTTGATTCGAAACATACAAAGATATTAGAAATACCTTTCTTTTCAAACCAAGACTTGCGTTTCAGGCAATCTTTCTGTATGTGACCTTCTTTCTTACAGAAGTAACATTTATTTGCCTGATTTTCCTTTTTTTCATCATTAGTGACCTGTGAAACTTTAGCAGATCCCTTCTTCTTAAACTTGTTGGATTTTGGTTTGAGAACATTATTATTAGCTCCATGACCCACAAGGTTGACCGTATGAACTCCTTGTGCCTTAAGCCTCGTCTCCTCCTGAACAAGCTTACTGGCCAATTCATTAACATCCCACTTATCCTTAATAGTGTTATAGTAAATTTGATATGACCCATATTCAGGAGGCAACGAGTTAAGCATAAATTGCACCAGAAATGAGTCATCAACAGTCATGCCCAGGGACTTAAGCCTTGCTGCAAGATTAGTCATGTCAAGAACATGTTGCTGCATACTTCGCGACCCATCATACTTTTTGGTCGTGAGTTCAGCCATAAGTGTTCCTGCCAATGATTTATCCGCGGAACGAAAATGCTCTTCCACAAGAAAAAGGTATGCTTTCGCATCCACATTATTGGGAAGAGTTGACTTAATGTTGTTGGCAATCGTCATTCGCATAAAGCTCAAACATAATCTATTAGACCTGTCCCAAGCCTTACGGTTTGATTTCTTAACCTCACTGCTTTGATCAGTAATGTCAGCGGGCTTTTCTTCAAGCAGAGCTAAGTCAATATCCAAAATACCTAAATGGAAATTGACTTGCTCACGCCATTCAGAGAAATTCAAACCATTGAAGACAGTAACAGAAGAAGCTTGCGATTGAAGAGAGATAGCTACACAATCATAAACGCTCACTTAATTAATAGATTCAGAAAATACATTCATCACATATATTGCAGGTCTCCTTTGGGTAAACACACAATATATATCATTATCATAAGTCGAATGTCATTTAACACTTAATGAGAAATTAAATAAACTTCGTCTAACATACATAGTATCTTTGGATATCTACATACGCTCGACAAAGGATATTATATTTCTCCTTAATGTTTATTAGTTATAGAACATTGATTCACCTTTGGGTAAATCCATAATTTCTAATAACCAATAAACTCATTATCTTGAATAATGACATTCTCAATAGAACATAAGTTATATGACCAAACATTAAAAAATTAATTTGGCTACTTTGGTGACTAACAAATTAATTTTCACTTAATGTCATATAATAAATAGTTGTAACAATAATATTATATGACTGGACATAAAATTAATTAGGCCACTTTGGTGACTAACAAATTAATTATTTCTTAATGTCATATAATAGATAACACCATAATAACCACTTTCGTGTTATACACAGTCATAAGGCCAGCAGACTAATCAAATAATAGATAATCGCATCAATTAATCCAGGAAAACACATATTTTACTCTTATTGCGATATCGGTCAATCTGACCAAATAAAAGACATTCAAAATTCATGTAGGGAGTGATTGCCATGGAATTTCATCAACCAGGACATAATCCAATCATTCCAATCATACATGGTTTTCAGAATCAGTCAAAAAGAAAATAGTTTTCATGCTGCCACTACGAAACAGAGGACCATTCAAAATGGACTTTCACATGAATTTCAATATCGCAATGAAATTATACTTGTAGAAGCATAATACACCATCAACATAAACAGCAAACGGAATCATCATAGAATAATTGATGCGACCAAAAGAAAGAAACATTCGCCGAATTAATTTTTCTGAACAAATAACTTTTCGGCCAGTTATATCAATGAATCATAATTTACAACAAATTATTCATTCATAACACATGATCTGATACCTCATGTAAACTTCATCATGGATCTTGAATAAATAATTTGGTGTATACGAAACACTTACTTGATGCGGAAGACGACATAATTTGTGATCTTGATCTTGATGATCACACGGGGTTAAATTGATCGGTAGATCTAAATCAGTTTCTCCCTCCTGGCCTTCTCTTAACGTAGCAGAAAAGTGATGGGATAATTACTGCGTACCCTAATAGGAGGAGAGAGGACTAATTTATATAGGGGTGCTTTAGATCTGGTACGTCCACCAAATATCCAGATTAATGGCTTAGATTTATTTGACTATTAAATAAAGGTTTAGCCCAATAGGATAATTAATTGTGAGCCCAATGCTTTTGGACCACATATTCTTACATTATGTTATTCCTCTTTTAGATAATCTAATTCAGAATATTAAAAGCTTTGGGAAACTTTGTTGTTTTCTTTAACTACAATCCAATGTTTGTGTTTGCAATAAATATATATGCAATTGTATAATGAATTCTAGATTACTTGGTGTTTGTGTTCATCTCTAATATAATACATAGAATTATTTCACGTTAACAAATAATGCTATTCATAAAACCATCGATCATGAATGCTAGAACTCAGAAAAGATACATATAGGAGTAAGAGGCACCATAAATTTGCATTTCCAGAGAGTTGAAGAATTGGAGTGTAAAATTTTCCAGAAAAAAGATTTATCTGCAAAAAATCAGATTTTTTTTATTGCTCTCATACACAAATTTAGACTTGGGTTCACCCAAATCATGCATGGTTAAAGTAAGAACATGTGATTACTTATAGAAATAGCTGCAAAAGGCAAATTATGTTCTGTTAGTTAAGTCAGGGACAAGTTTGACCTTTTAGATGGCAAAATTACAAAAACAATACCCTAAGTTGGGCGTTATCAACAAAAGAGACAATTTGTTGTCCCTCACGAAAAAGAAACCGTAGTTGGCTTTTTGCACGAAAAAGATACAAAATTACAAAACCGATGCACTAAGTGAGGCATAAACAATCCACAGTTTTCTAACTTAGTGTATCGTTTTTGTAATTTTGTATCTTTTTCGTGCAAAAAGCCATCTACGGGTTTCTTTTTCGTGAGGGACAACAAATTGTCTCTTTTGTTGACAACGCCCAACTTAGTGTATCATTTTTGTAATTTTGCCCCTTTTAGATTAATCATAATATCATGTTTACATTGTGGACAAGCACAACGAGTTTCATTCTGAGAAGTATTAGAGCATCTTTAATAAGGGGTTTTGAATGAGGTTTACAAATACAAACCTTGAGGTTTTCTATTATAAAGGATAGGTTTAAGGTTTGTGAACATAAACCAAGTTTGTCTGCACAAACCTCCATTAAACCTCCAAATTGTATTTTTTGAAAAATATAAAAAGATATATCTATAGGATGTTGCTACACGCACTACTATCTATCACTTAAATCAAAGAGTGTGTTATACAACCATTGTTCAATGGCGTGATGAGTATTGGCCTACCACCTGCCACGACATGTGCCTGCTTCATTTCCTTTTATTGTTCTTTCTATTTTTTCTTTTGCTTCTTATTTTTTTTAGTAGCAATTTGAATATTAATAATTCCAAACATAGAAAGACAAATACTTTATTTAAAAATTTCATTCTTCGTTTTGAAAAAAATCATAAATAATTAATATTTAATGTTTCATATTATTAGAAAATAAGTTTTACTTTAATTATAAATAGTGCAATATAATTACATATAATTATCTTATTTTTGTATGTATTTATGATAAATATGTGAAACATTTAGATTATATAAAAATAAAATTGAAGTTATAGTTTTAAAATATTAATTAAAAATAAGAGTATAATATTAATTATAAAAAATAAGTGAGAAACATGTGAGATCCATAAAAAAGAGGTTTATGAGGCTTGTTATTATTGAAGTTTATATGTGTAGGAGTAAGAACGAGGTTTTGGATGATGTGACATATTAAAAATAAATAAATGAGGATTGTGTAGGAGGATTATTAGAGATGCTCTTATGCGGTCATGAATCAAGAAAGAATCAAAGTCAAAGGTATCCTTTAGCCTGTGTGAAGTTGAAACTGATGATGTTTGTTTCCATTGCCATTCTCTATGCACCAAACATTTTTGTTTTTGATTTGTGGGTTTTAAGGCTGTCATCTTGGGAACTTAAAACAAAATGGATATTAAGTGGACAGTATCAGAGTAACAAATCCGTGGAACCTAATGGTGCTATGAGAGTAGCTACTTTTAGCCACAAGTACTCCGAGTATTTTATTATTTTCTATACCGTGAGTTTTTTTATCCATCTTTTGCATAGGAAAAGTGTATATGACCGTATTTTATTATTTGAGAAGTGATATAGGTATATAATATTATTTATAGGAGTGTACATAACATTCACATTGAATGAAATTGACCAAAAATAAAAAAATTAAATGGACCTCACTCCATGTGGTTGTTATGTACACCACTATGTACATTTATTATGTACTTGTAGCCTTTTTTTTTATTATTTTCTATACTGTGAGTTTTTTTATCCGTCTTTCCAATAAGAAAAGTGTATATGGCCACACACCCTGCCGCTGCCAACCTATAATTCAAAAGATGAGCAAGAGCATAATTTAAAGCTCCCCGGTCAATGATAGGCCGGGACAAAACTCGAACCTTTGCGATGATTCGGGAGAGAATTTGGAAAGGACTCCCAGTCGGCAGACGATTATTCATGCTTTTGTCTCATTATCTCACCTGGGGAGAGCATTCAATTGATCTCTTTCATCTCGTCCTCTGTCATATCCGCTTGCGCCAGCTGTATCGCCAGCATAATTGGACGTAGATCTGGGCTTTTCCAAGATAGACCTGATCTCGAAATTGCCTATCGTCTTTTCTTAACTCCCTTAATCAAGTAAGTACTCTGCTGAGGGAAAACTCAATGCTGTGCTGCTTTACCTTGACTATGATATCCCCAAATTAGAAAGTTCCCTGCGACCGCCTGGCCGTGAAGCTTATCCAGGGGATGTTTTTTATTTACAGTCACGCCTTTTGGAAAGAGCCGCTAAATTAAGTTCTAGTTTAGGTGAAGGGGAGATTTTCGCTAAAACACACACGGATGAGCAGATGACTGGGATTGGATTGAACTCCCAGGTCCATTGGGGAATAATAGGTGGTTGAAGGGGAGGAGAAGGAGTCGTTGCGCAAGTACGTGGCTCGATATAATCAAACTTGTTTGGAGATCCCCACGGCTGCTGACGAGGTGAAGGCTGGAGGGTTGATAAGGAGTTTACGAGCAGGGCCCTGTCGAACATCCTTGGCCAAAACCCCTGCTCGTACGTATGACGATGTGCTGAAGAGATGCAAGAAGTATATTAATTTGGAGGAGACGGAGGCGGAGTTTGCTAAGTTGGAGGAGTTAGCTAAGCCAAAGCCCAAGAAGAGGAGGGTGAACTCGCCTAGGAGGGTGTCGCCAAGGGGTAGATCGCCCAGGAGAGAAGGGCGTGGTAGGATGGATCGAGGACGGGAGGATAGATGGAAGGATCGACCAGTACTTAGGGGAAAGCGGTTCCATAATTTTACGCCGCTGAATGCGAAGATGGGAGAGGTGTTGGTGGCCATTGAGAAGAAGATAGATGACAAAGATGTGACATGGCCTAAGTCGAGGCATGAAGGGCCGACACAGCCCAGGTCGAGGAAGTACTACCGCTTTCACAAGTATTACGGGCATACGACGGAGAAGTGCAGGCACCTCAATGATGAGATCGAACGCCTCATTAGGGCGGGGCATCTCAAGGAGTTCGTGTATGAGGACAAAGTGAAGGGAAAGGAAAAGAGGAGATGTCGAGAAGATTCGGTGGAGAGGAGTGATCGAGATGATGATGAGGAAGATGAGCCTCGAGGAGGTGCTGGAGAAAAGAAGAAACGAGGGAGTAGAGATCGAGGAGGTCAGGAGGATCACGGTCCTGCAAAGAGTGGGACAATATATATGATTTCGGGAGGCCCAACTGATGGAGACTCGAACAATGCGAGGAAGGGGCATGTTCAAGTGATGAAAAGGAAGAGAGAGGAGGTGGAGATTACTGCTCGAATGCCGGAAATAAGCTTTCGGGCAGAGGATGCCGAGGGAGTGGTGTTGCCCCACAATGATGCATTGGTGATTACGGTGGAGGTGGCAGGCTTTGATGTGAAGAGGGTGTTCATTGATACCGGGAGTTCGGTGGATGTAATGTTTTATGATTGTTTTGTGCAGATAAAAAAGGAGCTCAATCTCTTGCTAAAGCCGGTGACCACGCCTTATACAGATTTAGTGGAGGTGAAGTAATGCCAATGGGAGAGGTGAGTCTATCTGTCGCCTTGGGGCAAGGGGCGACAAGGAAGGTGAGGATGGTGAGGTTCGTGGTCGTGGGAGCGGAGTCATCGTACAACATCATAATGGGGAGGACCAGTTTGAATGCGTTCCAGGCGGTCGTATCGACGTACCATATGACGATTAAATATCCAGTGGGCGAAAACGTTGGTGAGGTTGTAGGGGATCAGCTTACCTCGAGGAGTTGTAATCAAACCATGGTGAGCAACAGTAAGCAGTTCTCGAGGAAGTAGGTGAAGTCAGAAGAGGGAACATTGAATCGACCTAGGAGTTTGAGGTCGAAGGAGAAAAAGGAGAAAATGGATAAAGGGAAGGAGAAAGCGGAGATGTAGCCAGGGGGTGAGATCGAGGAGATTCAAATGGTGGAAGGTTGCAAGGAAAGGAAGTTTCAAATAGGGAAGGAGTTGGAGGAGCCCATAAAGTCGGAGTTGATTGGGTTGATAAGGGAGTTTACGGATGTTTTTGCATATACTGCGGAGGAGTTGACGGGTATAAAGGCGGAGGTAATCGAGCATAGGTTGAATATCGATCTTTCTGTGAAGCCAATGAAACAAAAAATGAGGCACCATGGAGTGGAGATGGATAAGGTGATCGAGCATGAGGTGGAGAAGTTATTGAAGGCGGGTCATGTTAAGGAGATTTAATTCCCCAAATGTTGTCTAATACTGTGATGGTATCTAAGTCTGGGGGTAAGTGGAGGATGTGCATTGATTTTCGCGATTTAAACAAGGCGTGCCCGAAAGATCTGTATCCATTGCCTAGGATCGACCAGCTGGTCGATTCCACTGTCGGATGTGAGTTACTCAGTCTGATGGATGCGTCCCAGGGATATCACCAGATTCCTTTGGCTCGCGAGGATAGGAAGAGAGTGAGTCTTGTTACGAGCAGGGGCACTTATTGTTACGTGGTGATGCCCTTTGGCCTAAAGAATGCGGGTGCGACATATCAAAGGCTGGTCGATAAAATCTTTAAGTAGCAATTGCGGAGAAATATGGAGGTTTACGTCGATGATATATTGGTGAAAAGTAAGGAGGAGGCCGATCACGTGAATGATTTGAAGGAGACGTTCTTGACTTTGCGGAGATATGGTATGAAGCTAAACCCTGCTAAATGTTCTTTTGGAGTGAAGTCGGATAAATTTCTGGGATATATGATGATGAAGAGGGGGATCAAAGTGAACCCAGAAAAGGTGAGGGCAGTGATCGAGATGAAACCGCCCACGAAGGTGAAAGAGGTGCAGATCTTGACAGACCAGATCGCGAGTCTGAGTCGGTTCATATCGAAGGTGGCAGAGAAGAGTGGTCCCTTGTTTTGAACACTGAGGAAGAGCTCGAAATTCCAGTGGACGGAGGAGGCTCAAAAATCATTTGAGGAATTGCAGAAGACGTTAGCCAATCTACCTCTGTTGGCCAAGCCGGTCCATGGGGAGGACCTTATGTTATACATATCAATCGGAGAAACGACGGTGAGTTCGGTGTTGTTGCGGGAAGAGGGCACGGTGCAATTTCCGATCTATTATGTGAGTAGGGTGATGCAAGGCGTGGAGAGAAGATATTCGGAGATCGAGAAGTGTGCCTTAGCCGTGGTGGTCACGGTAAGGAAGTTGCAGCCTTATTTTCTGGGCCATAAGGTGAAGGTGAGAACGAACATGCCACTGGGAGAAACTTTGGGTCGACCCTCTGTGTTGGGTCAGCTAGTAAAATGGGAGGTCGAGCTGAGCGAATACACGATAACATATGAGCCGAGGAGGGCGATCAAGGCAAGGCGTTGGCTGATTTTATACAGGAGGGTACGAAAGTAGAGGAAGAGGTAGAAGGTGTTTGGCAGATGTTTGTTGATGGCTCGGTGTCGAGAGTTGGAGGAGGCTTGGGCATCGTGTTAATTTCGCCCAAAGGAGATAGTTTGGAGTTCGCGGTCAAAGTAGGGTACCGGGTGTCGAACAATGAGGCGGAGTATGAGGCGGTCATTAAGGGAATGCAGTTGGCTATGGCGGGAGGAGCTCGAAAGATTCAGGTGCATTCTGATTCTCAACTGGTGGTGAGCCAGTTCCAGGAGGATTTCGAGGTGAAGGAGGATAGGATGCAGAAGTACGTGGAGGAGATGAAGAGGCTACGAGAGGAGTTTAGCTCATTCGAGCTGGTGCAGATACCTCGAGGGGAGAACGGTCGAGCAGATTTGTTATCCAAAATTGCACAGAATCTGGTCGACTGTAAGAGCATATGTGTAACTTTGTTGCACATGGAGAAGAGTGTGGTCGAGTGTGAGGTGGTCGAAATAGAGGAGGTCGATGACTGGAGAGCCTCGATATTGAGGGAGTTGAACGAAGGAGGGGCAAAGGTGTTGAGGAGGTTCTTCGAGCATGGAGGGGTGTTGTATAAGCGGTCGTATGCTGGACCCCACTTGACGTGTGTTACACGGGAGGAAGGTCGATATGTGTTGAGGGAGACGCATGAAGGGTGTTGTAGCGATCATAGAAAGGTCGGTTCCTTGGTGGCAAAAATTTTGTGAGCTGGATACTTCTGGCCGACTATGAGGGAGGACGCAAAGGCGATGGTGAAAAAATGCCTGCAGTGCCAGAAGCATGGCCCACTTATCCACCAACCAGCCAAGACAATGACGACAATGAGTGCCCCTATCCCATTCGCGCAATGGGGTATCGATCTGGTGGGGCCAATGCCGCAAGGGACAGGGCAAAGGAAATTTTTTTATCGTGGCGGGGGACTACTTTGAAAAATGGGTGGAGGCCGAACCATTGGCCAAAATTACGGAGGAGAAAGTCATACAATTTTTATATAACATTATTTGCTGCAGGTTTGGTGTCCCCAAGGTGTTGGTGTCTGACAATGGGACACAATTCAATGGCAAACAGATTCGAGCATGGTGCGAAGACATGAAGATCGAGCAGCATTTCGCATCAGTCGCTCATCCACAAGCCAACGGACAAGTCGAGGTGACTAACAGAATTATACTGAATGGCCTGAAAACGAGACTGGAGAAGGCGTCGGGCGCATGGGTTGATGAGCTCACTTCAGTACTTTGGGCGTATCGAACAACGCCAAGGTCGACCACGGGAGAAACACCATTCAGTCTGGTTTATGGAATGGAGGCGCTACTCCGGGTCGAGATCGAGGTCCAATCCCAGAGATCGAGCACATATGACCCAGAACAAAACAAGAACTTGATGATGGCGGCCCTAGACACAATCGAAGAACTTCGAGAACATGCCTCGATTAGGGTCGAGACGTACAAGCAAAGGATGGGAGCAGCACATGACAGAAAGGTGAAGGTCAGAAGGATCCAGGTGGGTGACCTGGTCTGGAAAAGGGTGGACGTGCTGAAACATGTGGGTATGCTTGAACCCAACTAGGAAGAACCATACCTGGTCAAGAAGGTTCATGCGGGAGGAGCATACTCGCTCAAAGACGCCGAAGGAAGATCACTCCCCAGGTCATAGAACGTGGCTAACTTGAAGAAATATTAAGTTTAAATTTTTCCTTTCTTTTTCCTTCTTCTTTTGTTGAAAACTTTTCACAAAAATGATGTTATCGAATTCTCAGTTTTTGATTAATGAAATTTCAGTTGCAATTTTCAATACCTTGCCTAATTGATGCTTTATTTATTGTGCATATGCGGTGTCTTATAATCACTGGCTAGTCGAAGAAAAAGTCCATCATGATTAAGGCCGAGAGGCTGGATGGTCGCATGTAACGACCACCCCTTTGAGGGTGGACATGTGCTCCAAGACAAAAGTCCATCATGATTAAGGCCGAGAGGCTGGATGGTTACATGTAACGACCACCCCTTTGAGGGTGGACATGTGTTCGAAAACAAAAATCCATCATGATTAAGGCCGAGAGATTGGATGGTCACATGTCACAACCACCCCTTTGAGGGTAGATATGTGCTCGAAGACCAAAATCCATCATGATTAAGGCCGAAAGGCTAGATGGTCGCATGTAACGACCACCCCTTTGAGGGTGGACATGTGCTCGAAGACCAAAATCCATCATGATTAAGGCCGAGAGGCTAGATGGTCGCATGTAATGACCACCCCTTTGAGGGTGGACATGTGCTCGAAGACAAAAATCCATCATGATTAAGGCCGATAGGCTGGATGGTCGCATGTAACGACCACCCCTTTGAGGGTGGACATGTGTTCGAAGACAAATATTCATCATGATTAAGGCCGAGAGGCTGGATGGTCGCATATAACGACCACCCCTTTGAGGGTGGGCATGTGCTCAAAGACCAAAATCCATCATGATTAAGGCCGAGAGGCTGGATGGTCACATGTAACGACCACCCCTTTGAGGGTGGACATGTGCTCGAAGACAAAATTCCATCATGATTAAGTCCGAGAGGCTGGATGGTTGCATGTAATGACCACCCCTTTGTGGGTTGACATGTGCTCGAAGACAAAAATCCATCATGATTAAGGCCGATAGGCTGGATGGTCGCATGTAACGACCACCCCTTTGAGGGTGGACATGTGTTCGAAGACAAATATTCATCATGATTAAGGCCGAGAGGCTGGATGGTCGCATATAACGACCACCCCTTTGAGGGTGGGCATGTGCTCGAAGACCAAAATCCATCATGATTAAGGCCGAGAGGCTGGATGGTCACATGTAACGACCACCCCTTCGAGGGTGGACATGTGCTCGAAGACAAAATTCCATCATGATTAAGGCCGAGAGGTGGATGGTCGCATGTAACGACCACCCCTTTGAGGGTGGGCATGTGTTCGAAGACAAAAATTCATCATGATTAAGTCCGAGAGGCTGGATGGTTGCATGTAACGACCACCTCTTTGAGGGTGGACATGTGTTCGAAGACAAAAATCCATCATGATTAAGGCCGAGAGGCTGGATGGTCGCATGTAACGACCACCCCTTTGAGGGTGGACATGTGCTCGAAGACAAAAATCCATCATGACTAAGGCCGAGAGGCTGGATGGTCGTACGTAACGACCACCCTTTTGAGGGTGGACATGTGTCCAGTGGCATCCAATTCATTATGATTGATTAATTTATCGTGATTAATCAAGGAGATAAATGGAGTGACTTTAGTTGATTTACATGACATCGACATGTCGTGACAGCGCAAGCTTGTTGACAACAAAAGCAAACATATTAGCAGACGCATTGACGGGAAATGACAAGAAAATTACGCATGCCTCAACAAAAACAACTTTCATTCAACAAATATAGCATTCACTCAAAGGAATGCATACATAGATCAGCGAGAATTAAAATTACAATAATTTCAAGAGGTGGCATTAGCAGGATCCTGGGCAGTTTGCTCAACATTAGGACCGCTATCAGTAGGAGTTTGCTCGAGCTGCTGCTGCACTGACTCGATTGGTTGACTCGAGCCAGAAGACGACCCAGTCCCATCGTATGACGGGTTCTGACGAGCGAGAGAAGGAGTAAAACCGTCAGGCAGCTTGAAGTTACGCCTCAGCAGGTCGTCGTGATTTACGACGAGCTCGAGCAGGCCCGACCACCAGTCGTGGTCAGCAGGCATATCAAGAGCACTGTGGTAGCTGGCGGGGATCTTGGGCATAGCAGCCCAAATGGTCTCCATGTTAAACTCTTCAAAGTCATCTTCAGCTATTTGGGCCCCTGCTTGCTACATGATGGCCTCAAAGCAGTGGGTGCCATACTCCTGCACATCCTTCAGATATTGTGGCGACTGCTTGAAGGCAGCCGCCACTTGTTCACGATATGTTTGCAGGAAATGCTGACCCGCGGTGGTATGGAAGACCACCATCCATGCCCGAAGAGCAGCCTCATCGATTAGAGGCTTGGCTCTCTGCTCGAAGGCAACGTTCTGACGTGCCCGAGCCGCCTTCTCCTCCTCAAGCGCAGCCTCGAGAGCTTTCTGTTTAGCCCCCTCAGCCTCTAGGGCAGCCTTGAGGGCCTCCTTCTTCGCTCGCTCGGCTGCGAGCGCCTCCTCGAAAGACTTGAGGGCCCCCTCGAGCATTTTTTTCTCGGCGGAGAGGACCCTAGTCTTTGCAGCTTCCTCCTTTAGTTTTTGCTGCAACGCGTGACCTTGGACAACGAGATCGGTCACTCGGTCACTGAGGACGAGGGATCCTCATTCGATCATAGAAATGGAGCGGCTCAAGCTAGCCAGAGTCTGCTCGATTATTGGCGCAAGCTCGACTATTCCCTATTAGGATGCATAAAAGGAAGAGTCAGAGTACAAACAATATAAACAAGTAAAATAAAGTAGATATTCATTAAGCTACAAGGAGTTACCTAGGCCAGTCATCGGGCGATACGATCGCCTCGATCGTGAAGGGTACGACCGTCATTGTAGCGGTCGGTAGGTAAGTCGACTGACGGGAGAACGTCCCTAAGGAAGGACGACACCCCCATGCCGTCGAGCATAGTGATCAAGACGGCGTTTTCCTCGAGGCGGCGATGCTTGTTAGCCCCTTCATTCCCCTCAACAGGGGGGCGCTTGAGCTGGTTCTCCTCGAGCAAAGTCTCCTCAGGAGAAGCGGATAAGTGAATGACCGGGATGATCGGGTCGCGAGGGGAGGTGTAATATCCCTCTTAGTTATCTCAGTTATTATGAGTTATTGTTCCAAGAAATAAGTGATTTCGAGTCCAAGATAGTGAGTTATTAGACTGAAATTAAGAATTTTTCAAGGAACAAGCCACACGAGTCGTGTGAAGTCTCACGAGTCGTGTGGAGAGACACACGAGTCGTGTGGGATGGAGAAGTGATGAAAGTTAGCCTCGGGATTTTGACACGAGTCGTGTGATGAGACACACGAGTCGTGTGAGGCTACACGAGTCGTGTGACTTAGCTACACGAGTCGTGTGAGATGATGAATGATTAAGAGTAAAAGTGTCGGCAAGCCACACGAGTCGTGTGAGACCACACGAGTCGTGTGACTGCCCCACACGAGTCGTGTTGCCGACAGTCCAATTGGATTATTGAGAATTCGATTGTGACTTTAACCAAAGGCCATTTTTTATGTTTAAATATGTTTTGGATGAGTGAATAAGTTTATCATAATATATTTTAAGGATTATTTAAGTTTATAAGTTAAATTTTATATTATGATCATTTAATCACTCTATTTGGATGTTTCTCCAATTTGTGCCTATAAATAGAGGCTTAAACCTCAGAGTTTTTACACCAAAATAATTACTAAAGTCATATGAGTTGTAAGAGAGAGTAAGAAGGAGTAATTTTGGAGAAGATAAGGACATTAGAGTGAAGAATCAAGTTTTTTTAACTCCACCTAGAAGGAGGTAATTTACTTATCTTAATGTTTCATATTTGAGTTCATGATTTTATGATAAGTTTACATGTATATGAGTATGTATATCATGATTTAGAAGTTGAAGTTTATAATTGATACAAAGAGTTAAAGTTGTTAAAGATCCATTATATGATATATGTACTTGATGTGATAAGATGTTGAATTTCATGAGATTTTCATGTAGATATGAATATGCTGGAAAAGTATGAATTAGATGATTGATTCTTATGTAAAAGATGAATACATGAGAACAAAAATTAAGTGATTTGAGAAAGTATAGTTTAAGTTATGAATTTTTGAAGATGAACATGCAAGATGAACTTTATGTGTACTATGACTTTAAATTCTCATAACTTGATGAATATGCATGATAAAATTATGAAATTTTGATGACATGTCCAAATATGAGTTGAGATTATGACTGTTAAGTTTCATAATTTAATGATGAGAAATGAATAAGTTATGAATATGAGAAGGCATATATGTGAAGATGAGTATATATGCAAGAATATTCATGATATGTTTAAATTGTTAAAATGAGATTTTTATGATCTATTCTCATATGAGTAATGAGCAAATTAACAAAGTTTTTGGTTTAATATGTTGAGTATACAATTTTATAAAAATTGTATTAAGTATGGCATATTAATATCATGATTGGATGTGATGTTTAAAAGATGAATATAGTTGAGTTTATTTTCACTTTCAAGATGTAAAAGTGGAAAAATGAGTATGAGTAAATATGAATGATTTGGAGAATATGATACATGAAGAGTTAAGAAATTGATTGAGTAAAAGATCAAGAAAAATTAATTTGAGAAATGATATGATTATTGAAATTTCTATAAGATTTGAATGAGTTATCCGAATGAATTGAGAAAACCGAGCATCTTATTGAGTAAATGAGCATAAGTACTTAGTATATTTGTTTATATATTTTTATGTAGCTTGAGGAGTTTGCTATACGAGAACAACACTTACGAATTTACAAACGACGAAAGGTGGGGACCCAGACTGGGTATTACATTGAGTATAATATTGATATCATGTCCGAGGTATGTAAAAGTTTAAGTTTATACGCTTGGGAAGAAGGCCGATGAGTTGCCTTACGAGTATTTCCTAAGTTCTAATGGAGGCCGTTGAGTTGCCTGAGAAATATCCATTAGATTGTGCACAAGTATTCGATGAGATATCGGTGAGATGAAGTTGAGATACTGGAAGAGTTTTAAATCCAGTTATATACCGGAGATCATGATATTGTATTATTATTGCTGTTTACTTTAGTATGGGTATTTACGGAGTACAAGAGGATCAGT
Source organism: Striga asiatica (assembly GCA_008636005.1). Lineage (NCBI taxonomy): Eukaryota > Viridiplantae > Streptophyta > Magnoliopsida > Lamiales > Orobanchaceae > Striga > Striga asiatica. The sequence continues at coordinate 24,770 of BKCP01008159.1, read as the reverse complement.
ACTCACCCCCATTATGTTTTTCAGGAAACAGAATCGGGCCGGAGGTGTGAGCTCGAGATGTTGTGGTGGTGGTTGTGCATTTCAAGGGACTTTTATGAAGTATTCAATAAAGTTTGTATAATAAATCACGCTTTTGATTATTCCGCTACGCACATTGAATATTGAACTTGCAGTTGAATGAATTTATAATTTGAAGTTTTTTTTTACCAATTCGAGAAGTATGAATATGGTTAAATGCAAGTTTAAAGAAAATCTATTTAATTATGTCTAAAAGAGTTATTAGACAAGAGTTTAAAGATAAATGGATTTTCAAGATGTAAGGTTTAGTAGCATCCCGAAATAGTCGCAAAAGATTTCGAAAGAGAGATGAGTATTTTCGAAGTAAAAGTTGCGAAAAATTTACTCTGATAAGCGGGGTGTTACAGGTGGTATCAGAGCTAGAATTTTAAGAGCTCTGTATACTAAAAGTTTAAGTTTGAGAAAGAAATGTTTCAGGAAAAACCGACCACACCACACTCACACCTCGCCGACTACCAGGTAAGTGTTGTAAAAGTTTTACGAAGTTTTTTTATAAGCAAATTACTAAGTCTATGCTCAATAAGATTCGGATATCCAAATTATAGAAATCAGAAAAGATGCTCAATCAAAGATGTTAAGTAATATCATATTTACCCTATGAGAAATTGAGATTATCGGGTTAATGAGTAACTCGTATAGAATTAATGGCTTATCATTATTTCAATATGTGCTAAAGTTTATTATGGGATTAATAACCCAGATGGCACGAAGAGCAATTCAAAGAGAAATGACATCAGCTGAAGTAGTAGCCCAGTTTCGTGGCTACAATGCTGAAAAGTTTTCTGGACAAGGGGATCCTCGTCTGGTGGACGAATGGATTCAAGGTCTGGAGACAATCTTTGAGATAACTGAGTGCTCGGAGAAACATCGTATTCTCTGTGTTCAGTTACAAATGACTGGAGATGCTCGTCTCTGGTGGAATTCTTACTGGGGCATGCGTCCTGGGGAGAAGGAGAATCTCACTTGGGGCCAATTCAAGGAGATGCTGAATGACAAGTACTACCCAGACTACTATAAGGCTGAGATGGAACGCCAATTCCTGGCCTTAGTCCAAGGTAATCGTTCAATTGATGAATATGAACGAGAATTTACTCGGTTGGGATCCTTTGCAACCAATCTGATTGAAACAGAGGCTAAGAAGGCGAGACGTTTTCGAGATGGACTGCTACCTTCGATCCGTCATCATGTGGCCGGACACAATATTCAAACTTATGCTGATATTGTGGCCAAGGCTCATGAGATTGAGGCTAGTTTCAGAAGGGGAGATGCTCAAGTGGTGATACATCCATTATCACAAATCCCAACAGTACCAATAGCTCCGTTGGTACCAGTTCAAGAAGAGAAGAATGGAAAGAACAAGAGGAAGTGGAATGGTCACAAGAAGGACCGTAAGAATAAGCAGAAGCAGCAAGGAGGAAAGGTTCCAGACTGTGCCAAATGTGGAAAGCACCATCTAGGAGAATGTCTAGCTGGACAAAATGTATGCTACCATTGCCGAAAGCCTGGTCATGGCATAAAGTTTTGTCCAGAAAGGCAACAGCAGCAGCGTCAAGGGCAACCTCAGCAGATGGGAGGAGGACAACAAGCCCAAGTCTATGCTATCAATCAAGTTGAAGCTGAGCAGAACCCAGGTACCATGTCTGGGATGATTATTTTAAATGATATGCCAATTTTTGCTTTATTCGATACCGGAGCAACGCATTCATTTGTGTCTAAGAGATGTATAGACGCAATTGGAGTTCAAATTATTAACACTATTGACCCTCTTGAGGTAAGTTTAGCCTCAGGAAGGAAAATAGAGACAAGCTCTAAGGTAGAGAACCTTAGTGTTAATATCGGAGGAAAAATCTTGGCATTAGAGGCCTATGTTATCGAAATGAAGGATTTCGATCTCATACTTGGAATGGATTGGTTAACGAATTATCATGCTGATATTCGTTGCCATGAAAGAGAGGTAATTCTTTATCTTGCAAAAGATGATCAAATTACTTTCTACGGAGCAAAGATGAGAACTCTACCATGTGTGATCTTGATGGCAAAGGCGAGGAAGATTCTGCGAAGGGAGGACAGCCAAGGATATTTGGTGAGCATTGTCGAAGATGATTCGAAAGCACAGATACCTCACGATATTCCAATTGTTCGTGAGTTTGTGGATGTGTTTCCGGATCAATTACCAGGAGGATCACCCAATAGACAAGTGGAGTTCACAATCGACCTTGTTCCAGGAGCGGCACCAGTGTCAAAGGCACCATATCGGATGGCGCCTAAGGAGTTACAAGAGTTGAAGACTCAAATCCAGGAGTTGTTGAAACTTGGTTTCATCAGACCGAGTGTTTCACCTTGGGGAGCACCTGTTCTGTTCGTCAAGAAGAAGGATGGATCCATGAGGATGTGTATCGATTATCGGGATTTGAACCGATTAACGATAAAGAATAAATATCCACTTCCGAGGATAGATGATTTATTCGATCAGTTGAGAGGAGCTTGCGTATTTTCAAAGATAGATTTACGCTCAAGCTATCATCAACTGAAGATTAGAGAATTTGACGTAGCCAAGACTGCGTTTCGAACAAGATATGGTCATTATGAGTTTGTGGTTATGCCATTTGGAGTAAGTAATGCACCAGCGGTGTTCATGGATTTGATGAATCGAGTATTCCATCAGTATTTAGATCAATTTGTTATTGTCTTTATTGACGATATTTTGATCTATTCCAAGAGTATGGAAGAGCATGAGCAACATCTAAGGGTAGTTCTCAGTACCCTTAGACGAGAGAAGCTGTATGCCAAATTCTCTAAGTGTGAATTTTGGCTGAAGAAAGTGGCGTTTTTAGGCCATATTATCACAATAAGGGGCATTGAAGTTGATCCAAACAAGATTGTTGCTGTTCAGAATTGGTCCGTGCCGAAGAATCCATCTGAAGTTCGGAGTTTCCTTGGATTAGCAGGTTATTATCGTAGGTTTATCGAAGGATTTTCAAAGATTGCCCTCCCTTTGACAAATCTAACGAGAAAATCTGTGAAGTTTGAATGGACAAATCGTTGTGAAGAAAGTTTTCAAAAGCTTAAGCAGAAGCTTACAACGACTCCAGTACTGATTATTCCTGATCCTACTAGAAGTTTCACCATCTATAGTGATGCTTCAAAGCAGGGTCTTGGATGTGTACTTATGCAAGAAGGTCAAGTTGTTGCATATGCTTCGCGGCAGTTGAAGCCAAATGAGCAGAATTATCCAACTCATGATCTAGAGTTGGCAGCAGTAGTGCATGCATTGAAGATTTGGAGGCATTATCTCTATGGTGGCCGGTGTGAAATATTCACTGATCACAAGAGTTTGCAATATATTTTCACACAGAAAGAGCTCAACATGCGCCAAAGGAGATGGCTAGAACTTGTGAAAGATTATGATTGCACTATTCAATATCATCCGGGAAAAGCGAACGTTGTAGCTGATGCCTTAAGCCGGAAGGTGAAGGGTGAGTTGTCTTGTTGTATATCACAACAGAAGAAACTCATTAAGGAATTCATTCGAATGCAAATTGAAGTGGTTAAGTCACTTCCTAAGGAGATTACGGGAAGTATTAACTCGATGAAGATTCAACTTATGCTGAGGGATAGAATCTGGAGAGAGCAAACTTTCGATCAATTTATTCGAAAGATCGAAGAGAAGGTTCATGCTGAAGGAGTAGAAGGCTTTTACCGAAGCACCGATGGAGCTTTAGAGTTCAAAGGCAGAATTGTTGTGCCGAAAGTCGAATCCTTGCGGAAGGAAATCTTGACAGAAGCACACAGTGCGCCTTATTTAGCTCACCCTGGAAGCACCAAAATGTATCACGACTTGAAAAAGTCGTTTTGGTGGAAAGGAATGAAGAGAGATGTAGCAGACTTTGTAAAGAAGTGTTTGGTTTGTCAGCAAGTGAAGGCTGAACACAAAAGTCCATCGGGACTGTTGCAGCCACTTGAGATTCCAAAGTGGAAATGGGAAGAAGTTACCATGGATTTTGTTACAGGGCTACCTAAGTCGTCTGAGCATCATGATGCGATTTGGGTAGTAGTGGACAGATTGACGAAAGTCGCCCACTTTATGCCTGTGACAATGACGATGTCAATGGACAAGTTAGCTGAGATCTATACGCGTGGAATCATTCGACTCCATGGAGTGCCTGTTACGATCATATCTGATAGAGATCCCAGATTCACTAGCAGATTTTGGGAGAGTTTGCATGAGGCAATGGGCACACAATTGAAGTTTAGTTCGGCTTATCATCCAGAGACAGATGGCCAGTCTGAAAGGACTATCCAGACGCTTGAAGATATGCTCAGAGCTTGCATTTTGGATAGAGGTGCCAAGTGGGAGAAGTGGTTACCATTAGTAGAGTTTGCCTACAATAATAGTTACCACTCATCTATTCAGATGGCTCCATACGAAGCACTTTATGGCCGTAAGTGCCGTTCGCCCCTTTATTGGGATGATGTTGGAGAAAGTCGAGTTCTTGGACCAGAGATGATTGAAGAGACAGTTGAGCAAGTAGTCTGGATTCGAGAAAGGCTAAAGACTGCTCAGAGTCGGCAAAAGTCTTCAGCCAATAAGCATAGAAGAGAGATGCAATTTGAAGTTGGAGATAAAGTTTTCTTGAAAGTTCGACCAATGCGAGGGGTCGTTCGTTTCGGGAAGAGAGGCAAGTTGCATCCTCGATATATAGGTCCATTTGAGGTTTTGGAGCGAGTGGGAGAGGTATCTTATCGCTTAGCTTTACCTCCCGAGTTGTCAAGTGTGCATAATGTTTTTCACGTATCGATGTTGCGTGCTTACGTGTGCGATCCCGAGCATGTGCTGAAGCACAATGAGATTCAGATTCAGTCTGATTTAACTTACGAGGAGCAGCCGATAGCAGTTTGGACCGTAAGGTTCGTCAGCTCAGGAAGCGAGATATTCCCCTTGTTCGTATTAGATGGAATCGCAACGGAGAGTCAAATGCCACTTGGGAGAGGGAAGCTGATATTAGAGCTCGTTTTCCTGAGTTTGAGTTTTGAGGTATGTTTGTTTTTATATTTCCGAGGACGGAAATAATTTTAAGGGGGGTAGATTGTAATATCCCTCTTAGTTATCTCAGTTATTATGAGTTATTGTTCCAAGAAATAAGTGATTTCGAGTCCAAGATAGTGAGTTATTGGACCGAAATTAAGAATTTTTCAAGGAACAAGCCACACGAGTCGTGTGAATAGGCACACGAGTCGTGTGAAGTCACACGAGTCGTGTGGAGAGACACACGAGTCGTGTGGGATGGAGAAGTGATGAAAGTTAGCCTCGGGATTTTGACACGAGTCGTGTGATGAGACACACGAGTCGTGTGAGGCTACACGAGTCGTGTGACTTAGCTACACGAGTCGTGTGAGATGATGAATGATTAAGAGTAAAAGTGTCGGCAAGCCACACGAGTCGTGTGACAC
>BKCP01008159.1:1732-18326 GCA_008636005.1 Striga asiatica | reverse complement strand
GAAAACCGAGCATCTTATTGAGTAAATGAGCATAAGTACTTAGTATATTTGTTTATATATTTTTATGTAGCTTGAGGAGTTTGCTATACGAGAACAACACTTACGAATTTACAAACGACGAAAGGTGGGGACCCAGACTGGGTATTACATTGAGTATAATATTGATATCATGTCCGAGGTATGTAAAAGTTTAAGTTTATACGCTTGGGAAGAAGGCCGATGAGTTGCCTTACGAGTATTTCCTAAGTTCTAATGGAGGCCGTTGAGTTGCCTGAGAAATATCCATTAGATTGTGCACAAGTATCCGATGAGATATCGGTGAGATGAAGTTGAGATACTGGAAGAGTTTTAAATCCAGTTATATACCGGAGATCATGATATTGTATTATTATTGCTGTTTACTTTAGTATGGGTATTTACGGAGTACAAGAGGATCAGTACTCACCCCCATTATGTTTTTCAGGAAACAGAATCGGGCCGGAGGTGTGAGCTCGAGATGTTGTGGTGGTGGTTGTGCATTTCAAGGGACTTTTATGAAGTATTCAATAAAGTTTGTATAATAAATCACGCTTTTGATTATTCCGCTACGCACATTGAATATTGAACTTGCAGTTGAATGAATTTATAATTTGAAGTTTTTTTTTACCAATTCGAGAAGTATGAATATGGTTAAATGCAAGTTTAAAGAAAATCTATTTAATTATGTCTAAAAGAGTTATTAGACAAGAGTTTAAAGATAAATGGATTTTCAAGATGTAAGGTTTAGTAGCATCCCGAAATAGTCGCAAAAGATTTCGAAAGAGAGATGAGTATTTTCGAAGTAAAAGTTGCGAAAAATTTACTCTGATAAGAGGGGTGTTACAGGAGGACTGTGGTCGAGGAGATGCTGGTTGCTCGAGCTGTTCTGGCTGCTTAGATTGTTGGTCGACATGAAGGTTGGTCGAGGATGGTTTCTCGACGATTAGCTCAGGGGGTCGGTGAAGTCGAGCGGGCGGATTGAGAGGTGGTCGAGTCAGCGGGCTTCGAACTTGACCCCTCGAAGGCTTGTTCCTTTTCAAAGGAGCTTTCCTCCTGGGCACAGAGATAGTAGGCATCTCTACAAAAAAGAAAAAATAATAATAAATAAATAAATTACATGCAAAAATAAAAATGAAGTAAACGCTTGACAACACTCAATAAAAAATACCTGGATCATCTTTAATTCGAATGAGATCGAGAATTTTTTGGGAAGGAGGAGGAAAAGACTTATGAGTAAGAAGGCCGCAGAAATGCAGGAGGTTATCATCCTCGAGCAAAGTTTTCGATGCAACGGGCTTAGTGTTCCACACAACAATCCGTTGGTCGAAGAGGACGTTCTGAGAGGGTGACACATACTCGCGCTTGAGCTCCTTGAGCCACGGAGTTGGCTCCCAAGGAAAAGCAGGGTTAGGCTCGACAAAGGAGAACTTATCTTTCCACCTAGGGACATTCGACGGGGTGTCCGAGATAAAATGGATATCGACATGGCCTTTGAGGTAGAGCCCTTAGGTGTGTTTCGAAGGGGCATAGCAGTAATGGAAGAAGTCTAGGTCGAGTCGACCCAGGCGGACGTGACAAAGGATGATGAAGATGGTAATGAATTGGATAGCATCAGGAGGAAGCTGGTTCAAGGGCAGTTCAAACCACTTGCAAATGTCGATCAAATCTTGGCATAAAGGGAAACAGATACCAATTTTAACTTGGATCTCAAAAAAAGTATAGCAACCCTTGGGAGGATGGTCATATGTATCATTGGGGCCAGGGGATACAAAAACCCACTTAGCCGGGTGGCCAACCCCATCAACGTCCAACCAACCGGCGATGAGAGAATGAGAAGGGACCCGATTAGAGGAGGAAGCTTTGACTAACTTTCTCTTTTTGGCCGGCTTAGGAGAAGCAGTAACAGGATTGGATTGGGTTTCTGAGGGAGCACTTTTCTTAGGGTTACTTGAGAAAACGGCTTTGGCGAAGACGGAATGGTAAGAGAGGGGAATGTCATCCTCATCTTCCTTGACGGCAGCCTCAGCAGCGTCAAGAGCTGCCTCAGCGGCATCAGAAGCCCCAAATGCTAGTCGGCGACGGATGAGAGGAATATGGTCAAGAGCATCATCGTCTCATTCATCGATCAGACGACGAGACTGAGGGGGAGGAGAAGGAGGTGATGTTGAGTAATCGGAGGGGTGTAAAAAGTTGAGAGGAATGGGATCATAGATTTCTTCAACAGAGCGGGAAGGCGAATGAGGAACAGGTCGACGAGTGGGAAATAGTGATGTAGCGGTCGCATCCTCACCAGAGTGATGGCTTTGAGCGTTAGAATCGGCAGAATCTGAAAAGTAGAAGAACGGAAAATCAAGAGGAAAAGGAGAGAAGTTAGGATTTTGGAAGGCGAAAAAGGGCGTCTCTCCACAGGCGAAATGAGGAGGTTTTGGAAAAGAAGAATCAACGGAGAAAACCAAAAATCGACAAAATAAAGACATACAAACACAAAATTAAAGCACAGGAAACTTACTTATAGTTGCAGCAGGGAGCGGTCGCCGAAAAATTCTTGAAGAAAGAGTACTGAGAGCAGGAAAGCACAATTTGTAGAGAGAAATTAGGGCACAAGTACGCTGAGAATTGCAGAGGTGAGAAAAGCTGAAAAATTTGCTAAGTACGGTATTTATACAGAAGCATAAGTCGAAGAGTAAGTGGAAATAGCCGTTAGATGAGAGCGAGCTCTAACGGCTGGGAGAATTAAAGAGGCACAGATGGTGAAGCGGCGCAAATCGCGAGGAGACGCGATGATTAAAGGTACTTAACTGAGAAGACGCGTGGCAGGTGAAAATCGCACTTACAATAAAAGGAAATAAAGGGCAGATACAGCGCACCATAAAATCGGTCAAGTGGTCGAAGAATGGGAGCGATATTGGTCTGATGATCGAGGGAGGAGTACAGATCCAACCAGAGGGTCGAAAAGGCAACAGATCGAAGAGGCAGGCACAAGCTCACTCTTAGATCGAATCATTCAGACTCGACCATAGTGGGGGGGATTAGATGATATGGGATATTATATGCTTAAAGAATAAACTGGTTTACCATGTTGATCGCTCGAAGCTTGACGTGGGCAAAATCATATTGGTCGAGCACTAATCGGCCAAAAGGGAAGTGATCGAGCAAGATAGCATATATGGTCGATGATCGACCTAGTGAAAGGGGGCTCGGTTATATCGAGCACTCGGCGGGTGAAGAGCAATCGAGGGCGTGGCTTGAAAGCGAGGAGCGCGTGGACTCTGTCAGAAAACCTCAACGGAATACGCAGAAGAATAATCACCCTCTGCTCAAAAGGACACGTGGCGAGATCACATTGGTGCAGAGCGATAGTGGCGTTAACCACCTCTGACACACGCACACTGTGTGTGTACGGACGGGCAGCGCGGGCAGGACAACTCACCAAATCCGGGCAGCTCTTAGGGCAGGTATCTCACTCCTATATATATAGGAGTGATCCCTTTCTTGTTATTTACAATTTATCCATTACATACTTTGAAGAATTGAGTAAAATATACACTGACTTAAGCATCGGAGGCTCTTCACCGGAAAAACCCCCCGGTGTAAGAGTTCTTTGCAGGTACGCGGCGTTCTACCGGCGATGAGGAGGAAGACGATCTGATTTCAAGCCAGTCGGAGTGTTTGCGTTACCAAAGCTCATCTCGGATTCTAGTGGTCGGCCTCAATGGGAAAAGAAAGTGGAGCACCTAACAACGCATCTTCACTGACGAAGAACTACGAAATCGATTCGGATTTTTCTGCACCATATTTTGATCTGCCCCTTCTTCGATCCGGAATTCCCAGCTAGATAATTATTCCAAGCTTTGATACACACGTGCCAAGTCCAGCACAGAAGCTAATCAAAATCTTGACTAATGAACAGTCAAGTACTACGTTAGACAACAAAATCATCATGATGTACACCAGTACTCCCTTCCATTCAGTTTCCTTAAGAAGTATAAATGAACAGAAAGTACCATGTAGTGCAATGTATAACCCAGAATTTGCCATAATTTCATATCGAATTCGAAGTGCCATGCTATTATTACTTAATATTGATATGGCGAAGGCACAGTTTTCTTTTTTTCTCTCAAATAAAAAAATCTCATTGCCGCCAAGCGTTAGGGGTGATGTACGTCAACCTTTTTTGCACACTTTGAGGTGTTTTTTGTTTAGTTGGGTTAACATAAAGTGAAGAGCTAATCTACTGGTGAACAACGACTAAGAAAATGTTGCAATGCCCTAAAAAAACAAATGTTAGGTTTTTCTACAACATCTCGGCTTCTTTCCTTCTTCTCTTAATTTACTTCCATTTTATTCTTATTCTTCTTGCCAAGCTATTCTTCTTCTTCGGAGGCAGTCCATTTGTAACACCCCACTTTGATTTTAAAGAAATTCTGGACTTTCAGAAAAACCAAGATAACATTTTCGAAATTCATTTTTCGAAATCAACTTTAACATGGGCACTATCATAGTTCAAGTCATATCTGAAATCACGGGGATTCATTACCCGGTTTTTCACATGGATTTCATTATCCCAATACATAACATTCAACATGATATTCAACATAACACATCATAACCAAATTCAACATGATATTCAAGAAGCACATAAACATGAATATCCAAATCAACATGTTCCAAAATGAAACGAACCAAATCATAGGGTTTCAAACGATCCAGAATCTCAACATTTTCAAAACACAAGTTTGAAAGCAATTTAACATGTCTAAGAAACCAAAGCAACAGGTTCATAAGACCAAATTAACATGTTCATAGAAAGGAATGCGGAGGTAAATAAACATAAGCAAAGGACCAGTCACTCATCCCCTCGCCGTCATGCCTGCTACTGCTCAACCTGGGCAGAAAAGTGGGGATGAGAACAATATGGAATCCGTGGTTCTCACCACTATGCAAGTAAATAGAATATATATGACTGATAGGTATGGTCGCAGCATGAACATAAATCAATCAATCGTGTCACATTTCCCATTCACATAATAACCTTACTCTTGTGTACACATCTTTCATTAGGCACAGAAAGAGGATTCATTACCCTAACGGTGGGAGTACATGTCGTGGCCTCAACCCACGACACGGCCTTTCGTTAGGACTTAAGGAGATTTCCTCACAAGGGCACCGTATTACATCGACGGGGACAACCGTACTGACAGCCGAAACAGCACACATCGATAGGCGACATGGTTCACATGCATACATATATCATACCGTCCAGCAAAATATAAACAATTTACCGCATAGCAATTTAAATAAATCCACCTGGATACCGAAGTAGCAAATTCACACAAAGCAGGAACTTAGGTCGAGGGCTCAGCTCGTCGAACCTACATTGATCATGATAGCCCTATCAACATACTATCCAACACATACAATCAATAGAACAACATTCACTTAGCCGAAACTTTATCGACTAAGTGATTCATGGTTTTTCTAGTGGAGTTAGGAACCTTTGGCTTAACCGTCTAGACTCGATAAACTAGTTAAATATCATTTAGAACACATTGAGCATGTAGAACAAAGTGGTGGGTCAAAAGGAAGTCAAACGGGTCGGGAAAGAGCAAAAATGGAGTTCGGGCTGGTGCTGCCTGGGCGCTAACACGGGCCTGGGCGTTGGCAGGGTACTAGCAGGTGCTGGAAAAACAGGCTAGCAACCATATCCACCGGATCTTTTTAAAATGTACTCGTGCATTTTCAATTAATTTTTTACACATCAAAATATACTCAAAAATACACAAGTACTACAGAGATTGACCCTTAAAACTCATTTTAAGCTGGATAAATAATTTTTGCAAAATAACAGCCATAAAGTTAAATTCCTAGTTCCCAAGGCAAACCTTCGAATATTAAAGTAAAATTTTGATACAATGACAATATTGGCAAGATATGACAATCCCCAGGATTTCAAATCAAAACACCTCAAATTCGATTTTATATGAGTTTTTCAAGAATCATGCCAGAACTCAAAATCATCATTTTACCTGGTTACACATCGAATTTGGACCTGGAATTTTTACCACTTAAACTCTAACATCAGAGGGCCAACATATCAAAAATTCACATAAATATCATGTGAATTCGATTAATCATGATTTTCGCAAAGTACAACAGCACATACGATTTCAAAAATCTATATCTCATAGCACAATCATCAAAATGACATAAGGCTTTCACTAACAGGTCAAGGACACAACAAAACAACTCCATGGTTTCCACGAAATTTACTCAGGTTCTTCGATTCAACAATAAACCGAAAGAACGACATCAATTCAACATATATGAGCAAACACATAATTCCCAAAGCACAAAATAACAACAAAACATCACCATATACACATATGCATATAAAAAATAGGTTCAGAGTAAGCCACCCATTACCGTACTCCAAAGGGGAGACGTGAAGACAGTGCAAGGGGCTGGACTCAGGCTCGTTGGCGCGCGTGGGACGCTCGGCGGCGTTGCTCGGCTCGCGGCGTGCCTCCGGTGGATCGCGAACGAGGGAAAGCGGTCTTTGTTGGCCCGGACTCACACGAGCAGGGGCTCCGGTGGATCGCGAAAGAGGGAAAGCAGTTGATAGTAGCGGGGCTCGCGGGTCCTTCTCGCACACGTTCAGTGATAGCGAGCGGTGCGCGGGGGAGGCCAGAATGCCAGCGAATCGCGATGGCCGAGGGGATGAGATGGGCGGCGATCGGTTTTAGAGAGGGAGAGAAGTGATGGCGGCTGGTGGGAGAGGAGGATTTATATGAGAGAAAAATAGAGAGAAGGGGAAGGGAGCTCTTATTTATAGACTTAGGGTATAAGTCTTGCCAACAAAGAAAAAGAGAGGCGGGTCAGGACGCGGGTTTGGGCGTGATGCGCGGGCCGAGGCGCGGTTTGGGCGTGGGCCAAAGGCCATGACATGAGGTTCGATTCTCGGTTCGCTAAGCTCGGTTCATTACAATCTAAAATTAGAACGACGATTGGAAAAATAAAAATATAACGTTCGGCCACACGAAAAATATATACTTCACACACACAAATATATATATATATATAATAACACATAATTAAGGCATTTAAAATAAATAATAAAATGCCATTAATTAAAAATAAAATTGGAAAAATCCATTATTCGAATGGGGCATTACATTCTACCCTCCTTAAGGAAAATTCGACCCTCGGAATTGCAAAAACAAACTACGACATGATACAATCGAGAATAAAAGGGAAAGCATCAAAACATGAAATTTGGGTAATTCCTCCGAATCTCGGTCTCCCTCTCCCAAGTCGCCTCGCCCTCGCCATGACAATCCCCCACACTGGACTTTGACGAGTACCCCTCCCGGCCTTTCCCTAATGGACCCTCCGTTCCAACAGGTCACCGGTACCTTCATACAGGTAGGGTTCTGCCTATCACGCTGCTCATCAAGGTTAACATGTACCCAGAGATCACGCACACGTTCCCTCCATCATGAGGTATAGAACGTGTCGTGCATCCTCGCAAGTTCCGGTGGTGGAGTCATCCAACAGGCTAAGTCATCGACTCGGTTAGGACTAAATAATCGTGGTTGTAGCCTCCTCCCTTTACAGAACTAAGGCATACTACACCCCTATCCGTACCAGCAACCTCGTACGGTACCATTAGGTTTGTCGCCCGATAACCATCGTTACCAGCGTACCTCCCAATAGTAAGGAATTTCTCACACCCTACTCGTCTATCAATACACAAGACCGTAACCGGTCCTTTCGTGTCACGATAGCATACACCGATAGTCTAACCCTATATGGTTGATTCGTAGCATCGAGCTCCAGTCTCGTGCCCGGGTCACGCATGAAGACTTGTCCACTACCTCGTCATGATCCGTGCGTCCCTGCCAAACAAGGCGCCACGGAACCTCATGCAAACGGACTAACAATCAACAATCTCGGTACCTTCAGAACACACGACTCTGTTTGATACCGTTGACAAAGCCTTATTCTTTGCTGGCACGGGTAACATCTCGCATGCGGTTTAAGTAGTATTGACTAGATGTTCGGTAACGATCTCCTTTCGCAGAGTCGGTCTCATAACTAGGGATGCTCGTCATTCCTAGCTATAGACGATGACTCCACTACTCTGATTTCTAACCAAACAACTCTTGATTCTGCAGTCCCTGCTGAGTAATTGTACAAACTAGCTCACCTTGACTTTTTCGACGGCAATGTCGGCCGCCTCATTAGTTCTTCACACATGGAAACTAATTGAGAGGTCAGTCCTAAGTGAGCTCGAATCACCTACGGTAGTGGCTGGTTGATCCCAAGAAATTGCAAGTCCCCGTCGCGTCACTTGGATTCTTCCATTTACCTACCGTTTTTAACTCACTACGGTACTCTCCATTTCCATACTAACGGTCTAACTCCAATACACCCTCCCTTTTTGTAGTCTCAATCCCTACGAAGTATACATAGTCTCCAATCGAGACTCAAGACTCCGCCCAAAGTCAATGCAGGACTTCTACCTCACCATCCCGAGGAACTCTCGCTTGTGGCGAAGGAAACTAATCGACAATCCTCACATATCGAGAGTTGTTTATTAGGGAGTTCATACAACGGTTTAGTGGAACTTGGAGCTCTCGGTTTAAAGCTCAAGAGGAAAGGTTCAAAAGGTCAACATAGAATTTGGCCAAAAATACTGATTAAACGACCCAAAAGAACATAGTCGGTCCAGGGTTTAATGCACTGTCACCTGAGAGATGGCACACACGCTGGCGCTGCATATGCGGGGGGCTGGGACGCATGCATGTACCTACTCGAAGACCAGTTGCAAGGTCGTGGTTTGGCCGTACACATTGGCCTGAGAGTTCGTGCGTTTGGTGATGGTGGCTGCAGCCCTCGTGCAACTCAATGGTCGGCCCTGCAGTTGGCCTCACATCTCTCAGCACAGGCGCGCGTGCTCGACCATCACTTCGCGTGGATACACCCAGCCAGAGTCGGCATTTGGTTCGAGGTACAGACCATAAATTTCAAATTCAGGGTTCATAATTCGAAGGTAACCAGAAGGAAAAATGGTTTTTCATAAACAACAAAAATTCATGGTTTTACCCAAAAGGATTTCTCCCGGAATTATGGTGTCATACACTCTCAAATGTTCAGGGCTTCAAATCATCATAAAACATAGAACCGAATTCCAAGTTCGCCACCTTTCCCTTAATCAATATGATTAATCAAACGAATATTTAACAAAAGAAATAGGGAGAAATTCCCAAAGAGATCGAATATCGCATCTGCAGGAATGATCCTAACTCAGCGGTGATTGCCAAACAATGGAATGGTTACCTTGTTCGACTCTTCCAACTAACAGTGTCGGCCGTCACGTCAGCTCTTTCTCTGATAGCTAATCGTGTCGGCAGTCCTAAACGAGTATAATTCACATTCACTGCCTATAGTTTCACACTTCGAGATCTTAGCGTAAAACTCCTCTATCTTAATATGACTCACTCTAATCATCTAGGGTTCGTACCAACATAATTCAGTCTAACATAAGCCATCACATAGATATTCATATTGAAGGTAAAACTTATTTTCGGAAACATAACACAAGTTTACCCAATATGGCACAGGCACAGGCGCAACATTCTTTAATCAGGTATAACTTGCAGCACATAAGTCATATAAACATGATTCCAGTTGAATATAAATCCTAAGACATGCGGCTAAAAAGCAAATAGGGTCGTCTAGTAGGTGATAAATCAGTAAACATTCGGAACATGGGTGCTGGCAGAAAACTGGAATATAACTCATATAGGGTCTCAATAAAACAGATATATCTCAACTACAGGAATGATATCAACATGATTCAAACACCAACTGAAAGCTAACAAACAGAGCTACAACTTTCATGAAGATTATAACTTGATTTAAGCACATTAGGACATCAAAAACAGACCAGACATTAATAATACCTGCTATCGGATAACTTCAGAAAACTGCAAGCCCCACGATTTTAAAATAAACATATCTCCCTCAATTCAAAACTTTTTCTCAAGATTCCATAATCACTGAAAGCTATATACACGCAGAACAAGCTATATAACTTATGAAGAACTCAACTCCAAGAACCACGATCTTGGGGGTCAAAACAGAGCATGAAACAGATACATGGAAACAGTGATTTTTGCATGCTAAACACATCGAAACTTAATCAAATTAAAACGAACATAGGCAACTTAAACCAATCCTCTAAACATGATTTCTAATACATAAAGACATGAACATCAACACATAATTCCAGCCATTAAAGCAATTCATTTAATTATCATCAAACTTCAACTACACATGCTTTATATAACATCAAACTTAACATCTCAAGCAATGGTCAAACACAAGTCACGAGGCCCTGCAATTAAAATGTAACTTATGAAAATATATGGTTTCAACATGCTAACAGTCACAAAAAGATTGGAAATTAGCTTCACAAAATTAAAGTTAGACACACGGCTTAAAGCTCAACACACAGGCATAAAAGCTCAGCCATATAGTGCAACAACAGTATGCATGTAACGCCCCGTTTTACTTTAAAGATTTTACCGAATTTATTTAAAAAAAAAAAATCAGAGTTAATTTCTCAAAAATTCAATTTTTGATTAAACCTCAACGGGCGCAACCTAACTACCGGCAACAATTAAACAAATTACGACAAATAAATAAATCCTACACATGCATAGGCCAACAGTTATAAAAAAAAATAAACCAGCTTATTCAAGTTTCAACATCATCCAAAAAGTTTAACATAAATCCATGGTTTCAAGCGGAAGCATAAATAATCCAATTCAAGCGGAAGCTTAAACAATCTAAAATGAAAGCAAGTAGTTCATCAAAAATAAAAATAAAAAAATAGGCAGAAGTAAAAGACACATCCATTAATGACCACCATCTCGCTCGTCTTTACGCCACCGCCCAGCTCATCTCAACTTAAAAAAAGGAAGAAAAGACAACAACAGAAAAATAATGGGGGTGAGCATCACCAACAAGCTCACCATTATCACACAGTTATCTCGTATAAGAATTTTAAAAAAAATATCACAGTGTACAATATGCATAGAATCCAAGGTCTAACTCCATATCCGGCCCTATCGCAAACCTCCTATGTACATACAACAACCTTCCGAATGCAACGGCATAGAAGTAACTGAAAACCTTCCAGTGGAGATGTTCCTTCCCCCCCCCACCACCCCCGGGTACAACGGTTCGGGACGTCTCCTCCCGAATATAACGGGCAAGTGACCTCCTACTGTTTATGCATTCATCAAAGGCACTATCATACGGGACACTTAGACTAGGGTTCTTATGCATATAACAATTTTCAAACGAAACTTTTATACGAATAAAGAGTGCGATAATTATGGAATACATCACAAATGTACCCACCTGTTTACAACGACAGTTTACAATCATGAATCTCGAGAGCAGGGTGAGGTCAACACCTCTATACACCTACATTAAGTCCAGATACTAAAGTCAACGCTTTATCTAGATCTAAATAGAAATTCACAAAATAGACTTAATCGAACTTGATTCAACTAAGATACTCGTGAAGTCATGTGGATGTTGGAACTCTAGGACTTAGACTCGACCAAGCCACTTATTGGAGTTCATACAATTTCAAATAAATGACAATCAAAAAAAGTTACAAGGAACCACATAACAAGTCGGTTACCAATACTTAACAACAATTACTATTTCAAAATAATGCCAAGATTTACACATGTTTAAGAAGGTCCAGACAACCAATGTGTTGGGTTCTGAAAATTTAACAAAACATTCACCTCCCAGTACTTAGAAAAACAACCAAGTTTCAGCCCCAAATTCAAAGTATCACGATTTTTAAAAATTCAAACAAAATTACAGCAATTACAAACATAGATTCACTATCAGACCTAATAAACGAATCACGACTTGAAATTTTATCACCATAAGCTACAGCATGTGAATAACATCATGTAAAAATTTTAGCTATTAACATCAAATACAAGAATTTTAAAATTCAAACAAGTTTCTGCAGATATCAAATTTTCATTTAAACTGAACCAAAATGAATCGAAATAAATCCCATCTTTTGGCATACTGAAGTACATCCCAAAATAAGCCCAGACACCAAATTTCAGCAATTTATCGCATCAGGTCAATTTATCAAAATTAAAACAACTTTCTACAGAATACTTAAAACAATTTTTAACTCAAGCAAATGAAGTCCAAAAATTCTAAAAATTGTACACAACATCTAAATTAGAAATAAAGACAAAACATTAAAATTTCATCAATGTTGGAGCACAACTCAAATTATCATGCAATTAATACAATTCTACTTAGAAATCACTTTAATTAATTAAATTAGCTACAGGCCGAATAAAATTATGAAATTTTTACATAACCTACCTAATCAATAGAGGGCATTGCACATAAAATTTCACGGCAGTTGAAACAGCATACAATTTATGGTGAATTTTACACATAAAACAACAATTATAAACATCAAAAATTCATATCTTGCAATTTACAAATAGAATTGACACAAGGTCATAACCATTGTGTCCATGATGATCCTAAGTTCCTAAATCCACAACAACTTAACACTTTTAACGTGTTCTCGTTCGATTCGCACGAATCGACGAGGTCCACATAAAATCATGACAATAATAAATAACATCAATAATATATCTATATATTCAATACACATGACATCAAAGGGCATATTAAATCGTAAGGCACGATTTAACACATCAAGCGAACACGAAAATAAATAACAAAGGGTCGAAGATCGATACCGTTCTCGGGAAGCGTGAGAATGGTTCAAACGGATTGACGGGACAACGGGCTCGATGGCTTCACGCGTCTCGCCGAGGAGGAGCAGCGGCTCGTGGAGGGGCTGTGACGGTTGAGCTCGCCGCTGGGTTTCTCCGACGCGAAGGAGTCGCTCGTAGAGTTGCTGCGCGAAAACGGGGGTCGTTGGAGTTGCTGTGGGGTCGTCTGCGCGTGGACAAGAGAGCGGCGGAGGAGGGCTGCTGATTCACAGCGAGTTGCGGCAAAGGAGCAGCAAGGTCGTCGCGGAGGAGATAGGGCTCGCTGGAAGTTTCTGATCCCGGTGTGGGCCTGCTCCTGTTCGTGGCGGAGGGGTAGCAGTTCGCCGGCAAGGAGGAGTTGTGTTTGCCCCATTTTTGTGTCTTTATTTCATGTTTATTTTCATTTTATTTTTCCCCACTTGTAGGATTTTTGTAGCTTATTTGGTCCATTTCTTTCGTTTTCTGTTTTTATCTTGAGTTTATATTTTTGTGTCTTTTTGTCGTGTTTTGCTTCGTGTTTTTTTCCGTGTTTGTGTTTTCAGGAGGTAGGTTGTGCCGGTTGTTTGTCCCATTTTTGTTGCATTTTTCGTATTGATTTTTCCTTTCTTTTTCCCCCATATTAGGTCTATTCCTTGGTTTTTAGGTTGTTTTATAGTTTATTGTGTGTTTTGCTTTATTTTGGTTTTTCTTGTGTTTTCCGTTTGTTTTTCCGGTTTTTCTTTGTTTCTGGTGTGCAGGTCGAAAGCTTCGGGAGAATCTATTTTCCATGATAAGTGGGCTAGGTGAACATCATTTAATAGAGCATTTCGTTGGCAACGCACAGGAAAAAGCGGAATCGAATTCCGATGTCAAACGAGTCCGAACGACTCCGAAAGGTGAAGTCACGCAAGTGGTCCGAGCACCAGTACTAGCCGCTGTCCGAGCATTAGCGCCGCTAGCTAGCAGCTAGCGCGGCTAACCCCCCCCCTAGCGCGGCTAACACCCCCCTAGCGCCGCTGCCATCTACTAGCGAGCTGAAGAGAAAAGCCGCTGTCCGGAGAGTTAGCGCCGCTAGCTAGCAGCTAGCGCGGCTAACCCCCCTCTAGCGCGGCTAACACCCCCCTAGCGCGGCTAACCCCCCCTAGCGCCGCTAACCCCCCTCTAGCGGCGCTAGCTACTGCTTATCAGATTTGTTTCGCGATTCTATTATTATTAGGAGTAGGGTTTGTTTTAGGGGCAGTCTTAGACTTATTTTATGCGCGTTTCTGGCTGAGGAAAAACACTACTCTCATTCTTTTCTCTCGATTTTCATCGTCCTCTTTATTTTTCATCGTTGAACACGGATTTACACTCGGATTTTGCTACTGCTTGAGGATTAATCTTGTTTATCAGATTCAACTCTCAATTTCGATTTAACGTAAGATTTTCTATTCTTCTAATCCATGAATATGTTTGTCTTGATTTGTGAGATTGTTTGTGTTGAATCTATCATGAGTAGCTAAATTCATATGCTAGGGAATAGGGGATTAATGTTTTGAATTCATTTGTGATTGTTGGGATTTATTGATCGTTCTATTTGTACGAGTTATGCTTTAAAAAGGGTTTTTCAAATATTGGGCCTGAGTATTGAGAATTATTGAAGAGTGACACTTCAATTTCCAATCTACGATTGAATTCGATGTATTCTCGCATGATAATGGTTATTCTTATTGATTAGTCGGTTGACAACCTTCTAGTCTAATCTAATCGACTCTTAGAACCGGAAGGGGAGGAGTCGGTCGAAATAGGCTCGTACAAACTAGGCTTGTTCGTAACTGTATTGCCTAGGAGTTAAATGACTTGTTAATTTTGCCGTACAAGTTTGTTCTCTTGTTACGAAGAGTTATTGAGGATGAGTACTTGAACGAGCAAAATTATTCAAATCACTTAACCGAATGATCACTTGCCCAATTGTCACAACTCGAACCAAAACGGATATCCCCGACTCCCTAGCTCCTTAAATCCTAGTTGTTCTTCGACGTTGCTTACTATTTTCATTTGCTTTATCTGAAGTTGTTCTTCGTAGTTAATAAGCACACCAAATCATTTGAATTAGAACGTCTAGGATCTTTATTTCTTTTACTTGTTTTTGAATAAACGTATAGAATATTCCGGCTAACCTTCCTCGTGAGACACGACCCGGTGTTCGAATCTTTAGATTCTACTCCGGAAAAATATTTACAACAAATTGGCGCCGTTGCCGGGGAGGGTTTAGGACATATTTTGTGCGCTTATTCACCTTATTTTTCGTGTTTCTTTTTGGTTTTGTGTTTTTCTTGTTTTCGGTATTTCTTTTTCTTATTTTATTTTATTTTCTTTACTGTTGGTGCTCGTAACCTGTTTGTTGCTTGCGTGTATGCATACCAGGAGTGGACTTATATTATCCCCAATCAACAAGTCGGTTAACGAGAGCTTGAGAGAGTTGATAGAAGAGCTGACCCTCGAATCACACACAGAAAAGGAGCTTTCCCCCAAGTCATCCGAGGGGAGTAACTCAGACATGGCTGATCAACAACCGCCTCGTAGCATCCTCCGAGATTTGTCCCAACCCATGATCGGGCCGATCACTTCCTGTATCCGGCTGGAGCAAAACGCCCGAAACTATGAGCTGAAGATGGTCCACTACAATCAGCTCCCATCCTTTCACGGGCTCCCCAACGAAGACCCGCTTCACTTTTTTCGGGAGTTCTACAACGTCCTCCAGACGTTCCCACTGCACGGGCTAACCGAAGACCAGCTCAGAATGTGGTGTTTTCCAGAAACCTTGAAGGACCGGGCCAAGGCTTGGTTCATGACTCTTGCCCCAGATTCTCTAACAACTTGGGCCGAGGTCTATGCTAAATTCGTTGGGAAGTACTATTCCCATCAAAAGACCCAAGATGTCCGATCTCAGATAGTCTCTTTCGCTCAGCTGCCAAACGAGCCTCTTCACGAGGCCTGGGAACGATTCAAGGATCTACAGAGGCAATGCCCTCACCATAACCTCTCCCCTGGGCTGTTAGCGAATTGCTTCTACGACTCCCTTCATCAGAATTTGCAGTACATGGTGGACAACGCAGCTGGAGGGGATATTGGGGGCAGAACAGCTGAAGAAATGATTGCAATCTACGAGACAATGAGTGCCAACTCGTCTCAGAAGAGTATCAGAGGGAAGCGGTCCTCAGTGAATGAGGTTGGCTCAAGTAATAATGCTATGGCCCAGCAGTTAGCCGGGCTCACGGAGCAGATGCGGCTACTAAATGCTCGAAGTTCCTCGCCAATACAGGCTATGGCCGTGAGTGCTTGTGGAGCATGTGGAGTACAGGGGCACAACTCTGAGGTGTGCCCATCAGCTGTCGAGTCAGGCTATGGAAGCCAAACTACCGAAGTGAATGCAATGCAGGGGTACCAAAACCATCCCGGAAATGACCCCTACTCGAACACATACAACCCTGGGTGGCGAAGCCACCCTAATTTTTCATGGTCCAACAATCACTATCAGCAACCACCTCAAACCAAGTTTGTCCCTCAGCAGCAGCAACCTAGGGGGATGTTAAGGCTGCCAGCACCAGAAACCGGACCAACCCAGTCGAGCACAGACGACAAGCTGGACAAAATCCTCAATTTTGTCACAAATCATGATGCCTCTATTAAGCGTCTTGAGACACAAGTGGGCCAGCTAGCCACACGGGTAGGGAGCATCGAGTCGGAACTGGATAAAGGAAAGCTACCGAGCC
>BKCP01008148.1:85610-104620 GCA_008636005.1 Striga asiatica | reverse complement strand
CNCAGGCCTGCCAGGGGCAGCGCGCGGGGACAACTTGGCCAGCAAGAAACCGAGGCTTCTAGGAGTCTTTTGGGCCAAAACTTCTCTAGATTATTCTTCCCTACTTGGAGTGCAAGTCAAGGCTTTCCAAGATCCCTTAGTTATTTGGTTTCCTTATTCCATTATGATTTCTAGATTGTTTAGGACTTTAATATTTTATTGCTTTAATTAGTGATTTAGTTCCTTAGGAGTTTATTTATTTCCAAGCATTAGGAGTTCTTCTTAGATTAGGAATAGACTTAGTTTGGCACCTATAAATAGGCCCCTTTGTCATTCGAAATAAAAATTCGGAAATTAATAGAAAAACCGAACTTTTGTTCAAACACTTTGCCTTAGATATCTATTCGATTTCTTTTGCAATTTTATCGTTTCAAGGGGTGCGGTTGTGCAAACCTCGAGACACCTATCGGCAATTCAAGGCACTGGTTTGTGGCTTATCGGCAATCGGGACACGCGATCTTCATCATTGGTGCTTTCATTGAGAGTATCTAGATCGTGTGTCTTTTCCTACCCCATTCCCTTTCTTTTTCTTCTTCTTTATTTTCGTTCCTCCCTATCAAAAAAAAAAAAAAAATCAAAAATCTTCAAAACGAGTCCACGAAGCAAAGAGAGAAAACAAGAGAAGAAAGCCATGGCCAACAAGGAGATGAAGGACAAGATCGACAACTTAGACGCTCAAGTCCGAAGCATGAGCGAAGCCATGGACACCTTCGGTGAGGGACTCGAGACGACCAAGACAACGGTTCGTGATTTGATGGAAACCGTGAACCGAGGGTTCGAGGAGATGGCGCGCGGCTTCCAACGATACGCGCGGTCACCTCCACGACAGCCAAGGCGCGACCGACCCGAAGAGGAGGAGCATCGACCCGATGAGCGCGAGCACAAGGAAGACTTCGATCAAAGGTCGCAAGCGTCCATCGTGCACGACCGCCCGAGGCTCGACAAACCGAGGCTCACACTGTCCACCTTCACCGGCACCGATCTCGAGGCTTGGCTCAACCGAGCCGTGCAGTACTTCGAGCTCAACGAAACCGAGGGGAACGACCGCGTGCGATATGCGGCCTATTACTTAGATGGCGAGGCCAACGTATGGTGGCAATGGCTCACAAGCGTCTACCGCAACCGACAGCGAGTCATTGGGTGGAACGACTTTGAACGCGAATTACTTACGCGATTCGGAACATCCAACTACCACAACTATGACGAGGCGCTTACTCGAATAAGGCAGACAGGCAGCTTGCAAGATTATTTGAAGGAATTCGAGCGATTAGCATGTCGCGTGCGAGATTGGCCCGAGACCGCACTAGTTGGCGCATTCATAGGCGGCCTGAAGTACGACCTAGCCGCTGAGGTGCGATTAGAGCGACCTGAAACCATGCATGCGGCTATGGAGGTAGCCCGACGCCGCGAGGACCATCTAGCGGCAACACGAAGGGGACGGGCGGACGCTCACTACCCCGACACGTGACGCACGGGCCCAAGCAACACTACCGCAGGCGCACAATCGAATGCGAGCAATTTGATTCCGAGCAGTCGACCGCCCGATAGCTCTCGGCCACCAGTCCCGGAGGTCAAGAGGTTGTCGCTCGAGGAGATGAGGCGCCGACGTGAGAAGGGGCTCTGTTTTAAATGTGAAGAGAAGTTCACACCGGGCCATCGATGCAAGCAGGTTTTTGGGATCGACGTCATCGACTCGGATGAGGAAGAGTCCGAAGTTGAGGAGCACCTAAAGAGCAAGGTCGAGGCTGAGGTACTCGAGGAGAAAGCCGAGATCTCAATGCACGCAATGGCAGGCACCCGAGGACCGAGGACGATGCGGCTACCAGCATGTGTCAAGGACCGCCCTATAGTCGTGCTAGTAGACAACGGATCGTCACACAACTTCATCAACGCCACGCTGTCTCAAAAGTTGAAGTTGCCAACGACGAAGGTAGAGCCATTCGAGGTTCGAGTAGCCAATGGCGAACGACTAAGGTGCACCGAGTCTTATCACGGAGTGCCAATAAAATTTCAAGGAGTCACCATCAAAGCCGATCTCTATGCGCTACCCTTGGTTGGACCCGACGTTGTGCTAGGAGTGAAATGGCTCGAGGGGCTAGGCGAGGTGACCACCAATTACCGAATGGGGGTCATGAAGTTCGACGCGGGAGATCACCGGGTCACATTAAAGGCAAGCAAGGACGGTGGGACCAAGGAGGTTGGTCTCAAGAGTATTGAGCAATATTGGCATAGAGGCGGCCAGATCTTCATCGTCGAGGAGGCAAGCGCACATGCGGGCACGACCGAGCAACAACAATCTGAGATGCACGAGTCGGTTAGAGCGCTCGACCGCATAATAGGCGAGTTCGACAAAGAAGAAGGTCAGGTCGACGAAAAGTATGAGGAGCACCAGCAGCGCCGCGTTGAGTACGAACAAGAGAAGGAATTCGAGAGCCACCGGCTTGACGAGTGCTTAAGGTTTGCGCATCGACCAATCCCGAACGATGCTCGACCACCATCGCACGATGATCGACCACACCCACGTGAAGCTCGACCATCACCTCACGGGTACGATCAGGCCAAAGGAGAGCTCGAGCAAGCTGAGATCGAGCAAGGGGAGCCCGTTTTCCCGATGGAGTTTCCGGGATACTTTAAAGGCGAACCCGAAATTATGGTTGAACAACTCGAGCAGAAGGCCAAGTGCATGGTCGAAGTACAAGATGTGGTCGACGCGGACCATGACGAGGAGACCATATTCCCGTTCGATTACACGGGCTATGTTGAAGACGAGGTCACCAAGTCCATGGTCGAGCGAATCGAGTTCGAGGACCCACCTTCATTCGACGACGTGTTCATGGACGAGGGAGTTACGATCGACTACTTAGGCCCGCCTATCTACGATGTATACCCCGACGAATACTTCATCAAGGTCGAGGTTGAAGAAGCCAAGGTGGTCGAAGCTCCAAGGCTCGAGGAGGTTTCAGACTTGGCCAAGATAGCCGGGATCAATAGAGTCGAGAAAATGAAAGAAGAGGTTGATGTGATCGAGGAGGACGACGAGCCCCGAAGGGAGATACTTGATGAGTCCTTGATGACAAGGACTAACTTTAAGGGGGCGGGAATGATGCGAATGTGGGTTTCGAGGCCCGAGGACGCCGAGGGCCGATGGCCGAGACGACCCGAGAAGGCCGGGAAAAGGGCCGAAACAAGGCTTGCATGGCCTAGGAGACGTGCACGAGCCCGTATACGAGGGTGCCGACGTGCGCCATGGCATAGGAGGTCGACATTAGCATGGCCGAATGCGAGAAGGTTTAAGGTACAACGGATCAACGTGCAAGTGGGTCCAACACGAGCATCGCACTATGGGTCGAGCACATGCGAGGTGCGAGATGCAAGGTACAAGGAAGGGCGCGAACACGCGCATTGGCGTAGAACCACGTGTAATAGCCCATTTTTACCTAATGTAAATTACGTACTTAGTTCCGCAATGTTCATAATATTCTCGGAATCATTAGATATTCAAAGTGTAAATCAATCTATGTTCAATCGCCCGATAAAAATATTATTGAATCAAATCGTACTTAATCGAGCCGTAAATGTGCTAATCTCGCGCTAATCGTGCGTGATGATACGCATAATCGTACTTAGTGGTTTCCTACATACCTCAATTATGTTCATTTTAAGCCTAAGTAATCATTCTACTATCATATGTCCTTAACCATTGATCAATGCACGGCTAGGGTGCTTAATTTTCTTCTAATCGCCTTAATCTAGGGTAATCACGCATAATCGAGCCCTAAGCGTGCTTAACTAATTAATGAACTCAAGTGGATGGAAATTTGGGGCAAATTCACGTGAAATCTATCATTCCTAGCCAAGTGGCCTCTTTGTACAAGTGTAAAGGGTGACTAAGCCATCAAAAGGACACCTCGTGGACCTAGGACGCAACAAATGGCACGAGCTCATTGGCCGTGAGCTTTTATCTCATTTTGCTCCATTTTCACGCCTATAAATCAAAGTGTTGGGACATATTTTAGCATATAAGCTAAGCTATTTCCTAAACGTACCTTAAGCAAACAATAAACAAGATTAAGATTTATTAATCCAACTTCACGTACGCACGCGAGAAAGAGAAAAGGATCGAACCAACACCAATTTCTTGTCAACTTTCTTCGGGCAATCAAAGGGTAACATGATGCTGAACTTAATATGATGTTATTTATATCATGCCAAGTTCAAATTATGGGTCTAAGTTCATGTAATCTTCGAAAATGCTCTCGGGTGTGCATATTAGGGCCATATCAACTTATCTCTTTATGTAGACGACTTCTCTCAAGCAAACCATGCATCATTAGTCATTATTCAATGTGAAATGTTCAGTCTTAAAAGATAGCACGAGATAAGTTGTCGATTTGTTGATGAAATGGCCAAAGGAAGTGGACCGTGCACGTAGCACACGCCCACGGGCTGTGTCTTGCCCTGCTAGGGTATCTTTCATTGTGATCAACTTTGTTAGGGATATTTGTGTTCCAACAGCCTTTAAATGATAAAATATGGTCAATCAACTCATGTTGTCCGAGAAAAGTTCATGTTTGGTTGAGGGTACACGTTAAGGCCGTCGGACGCGCCTATCGCGCACGCCATGGCCCGTTATGCTAATTTTCATATTTTATCATGACCCTCAGACTCATGTACATATAAATATGTTCATCATGTCAAGTTATGTCATTTTGATCAAGATAAATGGCCGAACAGCCGGCAAGGGCCGGTCACGGACATGCGCCGCACGTAGCGGCCATGACGGCAGTGCTGTCCCAGGGTCACGTATGCGCGACCCCGGGCTAGTCACTCGTGCCACGCACAGCTAACCTCGGGTCGTGCCAATAGCGCACCCGAGTGTTTAAAACCATGCCTCAGAGAACCCGAGTAAGGTTCAGGGGTCTCGGGACGTGCCCAGCCGCATGCCCGAGCAATCAGGATGGCCCGGGACGTGCCCAACAGCACGCCCGCGTGCCCAGGGTCGCCCAGCAGTGCCCTGACAAGCCATAGTTGCACCCGAGACGCACGAGTCATGTCTGGCCGTGTCATTTCTCGCGCCAGTCGCACCCGGGTCGTGCTAGCCGCACGCCCAGTGCCCAGTTAGCCCGGGTACGCGCCTATTCCGCGTCCCTCGCGCCCGGCCAGTGCCAGCCGCACTGCCCGCGCCCAGCAGCGCCTAGTGCCGAGGCCAGTCATGCCTAGCCCGTGTCCAGTGCCGTGCCATGGCCCAGCAGGCCCGGCACGGTACCGACCCATGCCAGCCCGTGACCACCCGGTTTAGTGTGAACCGGTGGTCCAATTGGTCCGTTCTAGCTGACCCGGTTCATCCAGTTAGTGAACCGGCCAGTTTAGCCGACAGTTCGAGTCTGTTTTGGTTCATAATTTTCAGTCCGAGTCTTATTCTGAAATTTAAATTATTTTCTGAGCCAAATCAAATCAGTTAAGTAAATCAGTATAATTTCCGGACTTAAAAATATTTTGTGAACCCTTAATGTGTTCCGTTATATCCGGATATCATATTAAGTCGAGTCGAGCATCTTAATAGTTAAATTTATTGATCTGAGCATAGTACTTAGTAATTATTTATATTATGTTACAGTTTGATCAGTTCACGACTATCAGCACTTCCAGTTTCATATCTTCAGTACAGGTGGGGACTCAGACTGGGTATTACATTGATTATAATTACGATATCATGTTCAAGGTATGTCAAATTATGTTTTCCGCTTGGAATGGATGTGGGCCGGTTCAGGTTGCCATAATTCCGTTCTAAGTTCTAGTGGCGTCATCTACCACTAGTATGTGCACATGGATTCCGGCTTATTATTGTCATCATCATTATCATTATCATTATCATCATGATAGCCGGTAGATTCACGGATTCCGGTCCGGTTTATACTGTTGACCAGGAAATTCACGGTTATGTTATATGCTTTTGATCATGATGTACTATTATTATTGCTGTTTACTTTAGTATGAGTTCTTACGGAGTACAGTGGTACTCACACCCTATTTTTATAAAATTTTTTCAGGTCATGGAGTCGGTCCGGAGCTGTGAAGTTGACGGGTGGATCGAAGTTAAATATTTTGCTGTATATTTTGCCACACTATATTCCGCTGAACTAACTGTTTGACAAACTTTGACTTTTGATCTGATTTCATAGTCGAATTGTATATTATGTAAATCCGTTTTGTTGTAAATTTTTAAACGATCGTAACGGATTTTTAAAGATAAAATAAATGTTTTAGTAACACTCCGAATCATTTTCTCAAATTTTATTTTTAAAAACACACTCTGATAATTAAGTTACGCACTCTGATAGTTAAGTTAGGGCGGGGCGTTACAGTTGGTATCAGAGCACGTTTCTGTGTCTCTGAATGGTTTTAAAAGTCAAAAATTTTCAAATATTCGATCACGTCAAGTTTACACTCCGCCGACTACCGGGTAAGTGCTGATACATGTTTTAAATTATAAACAATTTACTATGCCTATGCTCAGTTATGTTATGGAAATCACTGTTATGAACTAGTTGAGCTGCTCGAATCATGCTCGAGGCTTATAGCCTAAAGTATTCATGATAGAATTGACAACTCGTCAAGAAATTTGTATGTTCCATAAATCAGTCAATGTATCTTGTCCTTATACTTAATTATGTGAAACTCTTTCAACATTCAGATGTCGACTCATAGAAGTTCGGCTCATCGTGAACCTTCACAGTCCGAGGTAGTCGCACAGTTTCGCGACTATCATCCAGAGAAGTTTTCCGGTCAGGGAGATCCCCGCATTGTCGACGAATGGGTTCAGAGCCTTGAAACGATTTTCGAGGTCATGGACTGTCCCGAACGTTATCGCGTGTTATGCGCACAAATCCAATTAACCGGTGACGCACGAATTTGGTGGCACGCCTACTGGGGTATGCATTCTGGAGAAAAGGAAAACTGCACGTGGGACATGTTCAAGGAGTTAATTTGCGATAATTATTATCCTGCTTACTATAAAGCTGAAATGGAGCGTCAATTTTTGGCGCTTAAAAGATACTCGGACAGTGGACGAGTACGAGAGAGAGTTCACTCGACTTGGAGCTTTTGTACCTGACTTGATGACCACAGAAGCAACAAGGACGAGACGTTTCATCGACGGGCTTATTCCAGTAGTCCGTCACAACATCGTGGGCCATGGAGTCCAGTCCTATGCCCGTACTGTTACCATTGCAGGAGAAGTTGATGCCAGCATACGAAGGGAAGCCAACCGTGATCGTCTTCAGCCAATTTCCTCCACTCAATCCTCAATACCAAATGTTCAACCCGCAGCTGCCCCACCACAAAGATACAAGAACAAGAGGAAGAACAAGGGAGGCCCAGATGACCGCAGGAACCGTCAGCGACAGCAGCAACCTATACCACCTTGCCCCACATGTGGAAAGATTCACCGCGAAGATTGCTTGATGGGCCAGAACACTTGCTACTACTGCCGACAGCCTGGTCACATCTGACCTAATTGTCCACGACTGCAACAACAACCTCAACAACAACCTCAACAACCTCAGCAGCCCAGACAGCAGCCACCGAGACAGCCTCAACAACAGCCACGCGGGAGACAGCCAGTGCATGTCTATGCAGTCGATCAAGCGGA
Organism: Striga asiatica; assembly: GCA_008636005.1. Lineage (NCBI taxonomy): Eukaryota > Viridiplantae > Streptophyta > Magnoliopsida > Lamiales > Orobanchaceae > Striga > Striga asiatica. The sequence continues at coordinate 96,930 of BKCP01008148.1, read as the reverse complement.
AGCAGCTCAACACCCAGGTACCATGTCTGGGATGATTATACTTAATGATGTTCTTGTTTTCGCTTTATTCGATACCGGTGCAACACACTCTTTCATTTCACGACGATGTCTTGACGCCATTGGGGTTCATACTATCTCTGCTGTCGATCCTCTCGAGGTGAGTCTAGCCTCGGGGAGAAAGATGGTAACTGATGCTAAAGCAACCGATCTTCAGCCTTTCTGTCGGTGGGCGTGTCTTGCCTACCGAAGCTTATGTTCTCGAGATGAGGGATTTCGACCTCATTCTCGACATGGATTGGTTAACACATTTTCATGCAGATAAACGATGTCACGACCGGAAGATTATTCTTTATCTTCCGGGAGATGATTCTATTATCTTTTATGGCTCCAAGACTCGTACTTTACCACATGTTATTACTATGGTGAAAGCCAGAAAAATGTTGCGGCGTAATGATTACCAGGGTTATCTTGTAAGTCTTGTCAGCGATGAACCGAAAGCACGAACACCTCACGACGTTCCTATTGTTCGTGAGTTCGTGGACGTGTTTCTAGACCAACTTCCAGGAGGACCACCTAACCGGCAGGTAGAGTTCTCTATTGATCTTATTCCAGGGACCGGTCTTGTGTCCAAAGCACCATACCGCATGGCGCCGAAGGAGTTACAGGCATTAAAGACTCAAATTCAAGAATTACTTAAACTGGGTTTTATTCGGCCAAGTGTTTCACCTTGGGGAGCATCCGTTCTCTTTGTCAAGAAGAAGGACGGATCTATGCGCATGTGTATTGATTACCGGGATCTTAACCGGTTAACTATCAAGAATAAATATCCGCTTCCCAGAATCGATGATTTATTTGATCAGTTGAGGGGAGCTTGTGTATTTTCTAAGATCGATCTCCGCTCAGGCTACCACCAGTTGAGAATCAAAGAGTCAGATATTCCTAAAACTGCATTTCGTACGCGTTACGGTCACTATGAGTTCGTAGTATTGCCGTTTGGACTCAGTAATGCCCCGACAGTATTCATGGACTTGATGAACCGTATATTTCACCCTTATCTTGATCAGTTTGTTATTGTACTTATTGATGATATTTTGATCTACTGGAAGAGCCAGAAGGAACACGAGGAGCACTTGAGGGTTGTTCTTGAAACCCTTAGGCGAGAAAAGTTATATGCAAAATTCTCCAAATGCGAATTCTGGCTCGAGCGAGTTGCCTTCCTTGGTCATGTTATTACGCAGGCAGGTATTGAGGTTGATCTATCCAAGATATCTGCTATTCAAAACTGGTCCAGACCTAAGAATCCATCCGAGGTTCGCGGTTTTCTCGGTTTGGCGGGTTACTATCGCAGGTTTATTGAGGGATTTTCCAAAATTGCCCTCCCATTATCCCAATTGAGAAGGAATTCTGTCACGTTCAAATGGACTGATCGTTGTGAGTCCAGTTTTCAAGAGCTCAAGAGGAGACTGACCACTGCGCCCGTATTAATTATACCGGATCCTACTCGGAGTTTCACCATTTACAGTGATGCCTCGAAACAGGGTTTGGGATGTAACAGCCCAGTAAGGTTGACCCGTAGTGCAATATTGTCCGCTCTGGGTACTTTCATCCTTCCCCGCACGGTTTTGCCTTTGGGAGCAAGCTCACCAAAACGCGTCACACTAGTGAAGGTATCCACAGCCACTTATATGGCATGCTTCGTTCTCCTTCACAACCGATGTGGGATATTACATCCACCCCCCTCACAGGGGCCCAGCGTCCTCGCTGGCACATGGCCCGGGTACTGGCTCTGATACCACTGTAACAGCTCAGTAAGGTTGACCCGTAGTGCAATATTGTCCGCTCTGGGTACTTTCATCCTTCCCCGCACGGTTTTGCCTTTGGGAGCAAGCTCACCAAAATGCGTCACACTAGTTAAGGTATCCACAACCACTTATATGGCATGCTTCGTTCTCCTTCACAACCGATGTGGGATATTACATCCACCCCCCTCGCTGGGCCCCTGTGAGGGGGGTGGATGTAATATCCCACATCGGTTGTGAAGGAGAACGAAGCATGCCATATAAGTGGCTGTGGATACCTTCACTAGTGTGACGCGTTTTGGTGAGCTTGCTCCCAAAGGCAAAACCGTGCGGGGAAGGATGAAAGTACCCAGAGCGGACAATATTGCACTACGGGTCAACCTTACTGGGCTGTTACATGGGATGTGTTCTAATGCAGGATGGCCAGGTCGTTGCTTATGCCTCTCGTCAATTAAAGCCGCATGAACAGAATTATCCTACACACGACTTGGAACTTGCAGCAGTGGTACATGCCCTCAAGATTTGGCGACATTATCTGTATGGCGGCAAATGCGAAATTTTCACTGATCATAAGAGCTTGCAATATATTTTTACTCAGAAAGAGCTCAATATGCGACAACGGCGTTGGTTAGAACTCGTGAAAGACTATGATTGTACCATTCAGTATCATCCGGGGAAAGCGAATGTCGTTGCTGATGCCCTAAGCCGTAAGGTGAAGGGTGATTTGACTTACGTTGTTACTCAGCAGCACCATCTAATCCAAGAATTCGCTCGGATGCAAATTCAGATTGTTGATGCACTTCCTACAGCGATTTCCGGGAGTGTTAGTGCTATGCAGGTTCAACCAACGTTAAGGGAGAGAATCCGGCGGGAACAGATGTCTGATGAATTTATTCGTGTTATTAATGCTAAAGTCCGTGCCGGAGGTGTCGAAGGTTTCCAACTAGGTTTGGATGGAGCCTTAGAATTTCGAGGCAGAATTGTGGTGCCGAAAGTCGAAGCGGTGCGGAAGAAAATTTTGTCTGAAGCTCATACCGCACCTTATTTAGCTCATCCGGGAAGTACGAAGATGTATCATGACCTGAAGAGATCGTTCTGGTGGCGTGGAATGAAGAAGGACGTTGCCGACTTTGTAAGGAAATGTTTAACCTGTCAACAAGTCAAAGCAGAACACAAGAGTCCCTTGGGCCTTCTGCAACCACTCGAGATTCCGAAGTGGAAGTGGGAGGAAGTCACGATGGATTTTGTCACAGGGCTACCGAAGTCATCTAAACATCACGATGCTATCTGGGTCGTGGTGGATAGATTGACCAAGGTTGTTCATTTCATGCCAGTATCGATGAATATGTCTTTGGACAAGTTAGCCGAGATTTATACCGAAGGAGTTGTCCGACTTCACAGAGTGCCTGTTACTATTGTGTCAGACAGAGATCCCAGATTCACTAGGAGATTTTGGGAAAGTTTGCACAGGGCGATGGGCACGAGATTAGAGTTTAGTTCCGCTTATCATAAAGACTGATGGACAATCCGAGCGGACTATTCAAACACTGGAAGATATGTTGCGATCTTTGGTTGTTGACAAGGGTGCTAAGTGGGAGTCGTTATTACCATTATGTGAATTCGCTTATAATAACAGTTATCATTCTTCTATTCAGATGGCTCCTTACGAACCACTGTACGGTCGTAAATGTCGTTCCCCTCTCTATTGGGACGACGTCGGTGAACGCCGAATACTTGGTCCGAACAGGATCGCGGAAACGGCGGCAGATGTGGAATTGATCAGACAAAGACTTCAGGCAGCTCAGAGTCGGCAGAAGTCGTCGGCCGATCAGCACAGACGCGATATTCAGTTTGAAATTGGGGAGCGAGCTTTTCTTAAAGTTCGTCCATTTCGAGGGATCATTCGATCCGGGAAGAGAGGAAAGTTGCATCCTCGTTACATTGGCCCATTCGAAGTTCTCGAACGAGTGGGCGAAGTTGCTTACCGTTTAGCCTTGCCTCCTGAATTATCCAATGTTCATAATGTTTTTCATGTGTCCATGTTACGTAAATACGTGTGCGATCCAGATCATATTCTTCAGCATACTGATATCCAGATTCAGCCAGATTTATCTTACGAGGAGAAACCGGTAGCCGTTTTGGACCGAGAGTTTCGTCGACTCCGGAATCGCGAGATTCCCCTTGTTCGTATTCAGTGGGATCGCTACGGTGCCACTTGGGAGCGAGAAGCTGATATTCGCGCCCGTTTTCCTGATTTTCAGTTTTGATGTATATATTTCTCATGTATCATGTATAGGTGTTCAGTTTGATATTTCCGAGGACGGAAATATTTTAAGGAGGGCAGATTGTAATAGCCCATTTTTACCTAATGTAAATTACGTACTTAGTTCCGTAATGTTCATAATATTCTCGGAATCATTAGATATTCAAAGTGTAAATCAATCTATGTTCAATCGCCCGATAAAAATATTATTGAATCAAATCGTACTTAATCGAGCGGTAAATGTGCTAATCTCGCGCTAATCGTGCGTGATCATACGCATAATCGTACTTAGTGATTTCCTACGTACCTCAATTATGTTCATTTTAAGCCTAAGTAATCATTCAACTATCATATGTCCTTAAACATTGATCAATGCACGGCTAGGGTGCTTAATTTTCTTCTAATCGCCTTAATCTAGGGTAATCACGCATAATCGAGCCCTAAGCGTGCTTAACTAATTAATGAACTCAAGTGGATGGAAATTTGGGGCAAATTCACGTGATATCTATCATTCCTAGCCAAGTGGCCTCTTTGTACAAGTGTAAAGGGTGACTAAGCCATCAAAAGGACACCTCGTGGACCTAGGACGCAACAAATGGCACGAGCTCATTGGCCGTGAGCTTTTATCTCATTTTGCTCCATTTTCACGCCTATAAATCAAAGTGTTGGGACATATTTTAGCATATAAGCTAAGCTATTTCCTAAACGTACCTTAAGCAAACAATAAACAAGATTAAGATTTATTAATCCAACTTCACGTACGCACGCGAGAAAGAGAAAAGGATCGAACCAACACCAATTTCTTGTCAACTTTCTTCGGGCAATCAAAGGGTAACATGATGCTGAACTTAATATGATGTTATTTATATCATGCCAAGTTCAAATTATGGGTCTAAGTTCATGTAATCTTCGAAAATGCTCTCGGGTGTGCATATTAGGGCCATATCAACTTATCTCTTTATGTAGACGACTTCTCTCAAGCAAACCATGCATCATTAGTCATTATTCAATGTGAAATGTTCAGTCTTAAAAGATAGCACGAGATAAGTTGTCGATTTGTTGATGAAATGGCCAAAGGAAGTGGACCGTGCACGTAGCACACGCCCACGGGCTGTGTCTTGCCCTGCTAGGGTATCTTTCATTGTGATCAACTTTGTTAGGGATATTTGTGTTCCAACAGCCTTTAAATGATAAAATATGGTCAATCAACTCATGTTGTCCGAGAAAAGTTCATGTTTGGTTGAGGGTACACGTTAAGGCCGTCGGACGCGCCTATCGCGCACGCCATGGCCCGTTATGCTAATTTTCATATTTTATCATGACCCTCAGACTCATGTACATATAAATATGTTCATCATGTCAAGTTATGTCATTTTGATCAAGATAAATGGCCGAACAGCCGGCAAGGGCCGGTCACGGACATGCGCCGCACGTAGCGGCCATGACGGCAGTGCTGTCCCAGGGTCACGTATGCCCGACCCCGGGCTAGTCACTCGTGCCACGCGCAGCTAACCTCGGGTCGTGCCAACAGCGCACCCGAGTGTTTAAAACCATGCCTCAGGGAACCCGAGTAAGGTTCAGGGGTCTCGGGACGTGCCCAGCCGCATGCCCGAGCAATCAGGATGGCCCGAGACGTGCCCAACAGCACGCCCGCGTGCCCAGGGTCGCCCGGCAGTGCCCTGACAAGCCATAGTCGCACCCGAGACGCACAGGTCATGTCTGCCCGTGTCATTTCTCGCGCCAGTCGCACCCGGGTCGTGCCAGCCGCACGCCCAGTGCCCAGTTAGCCCGGGTACGCGCCTATTCTGCGTCCCTCGCGCCCGGCCAGTGCCAGCCGCACTGCCCGCATACGAAGGACGGTGGGGACTCAGACTGGGTATTACATTGATTATAATTACGATATCATGTTCAAGGTATGTCAAATTATGTTTTCCGCTTGGAATGGATGTGGGCCGGTTCAGGTTGCCATAATTCCGTTCTATGTTCTAGTGGCGTCATCTACCACTAGTATGTGCACATGGATTCCGGCTTATTATTGTCATCATCATTATCATTATCATTATCATCATGACAGCCGGTAGATTCACGGATTCCGGTCCGGTTTATACTGTTGACCAGGAAATTCACGGTTATGTTATATGCTTTTGATCATGATGTACTATTATTATTGCTGTTTACTTTAGTATGAGTTCCTACGGAGTACAGTGGTACTCACACCCCATTTTTATAAAATTTTTTCAGGTCATGGAGTCGGTCCGGAGCTGTGAAGTTGACGGGTGGATCGAAGTTAAATATTTTGCTGTATATTTTGCCACACTATATTCCGCTGAACTTACTGTTTGACAAACTTTGACTTTTGATCCGATTTCATAGTCGGATTGTATATTATGTAAATCCGTTTTGTTGTAAATTTTTAAACGATAGTAACGGATTTTTAAAGATAAAATAAATGTTTTAGTAACGCTCCGAATCATTTTCTCAAATTTTATTTTTAAAAACGCACTCTGATAATTAAGTTACGCACTCTGATAGTTAAGTTAGGGCGGGGCGTTACACCACGCCTCAAACGGACGTATCATCGGAGGTTTCGGGATGCTTATTGAGGGAGTGAAACCTGGTGGGGATGGCTAAAGCACCAGGTGGCTCGAAGAAATGGAAGGCGCGCGAGTCGGNGCTCGCTCGGCGTCCCTCTCTCGCTCGCCCATCGCTCCCCGCGCGTCCTTGCCACCTGCGCGGTTCTCGCACACGCTTGCCTCGTCAACCTCGTCGTCCCACTCGACCAGCGCCTCGCGCGTTACTCCCATCATCGCTCCTCACTCGCATTCGTCCATCGGGCTCATCGCGACAACCCAATCCAATCGCTCGTCCGTGCCATCGTAACCATGCCCCGTGCACGCTGTCCACCCTGCATCCACCCCCCGTGCACCGTTGGCCTTAGCTCGCATTCGTCGTGCGCGTTGCTCCCTTGCGAACGCCTTGAACCAATCACCCACCTTCCTGGTCACAATCTTCTCGCTCTCGTCATCGGCCCAAGCCTCGTGCTCGTGCGCACTACTCGTCGCGCACCTCTTCTTCACCCGGCCTAGACTCGCACGCCTCGCGGCTCGGTTGTCGCGTCCCGTCGGTATACGCACCTTAGTGCATGCGCACACCCTCCTAGCCCTTGCCCGAGCCCTTTCTCGCCTAACCTCTCGCCATCTCTCGAGGCCATCGTGGTTCTCGTCCTCGGGTTCGCCGGGGTCAATGACCACATCCGCATCAAGCAACGTGCACGCGGGCGCAGGGCAGCAGCGCCAGCACGGGCGCTGGGCAGCACGCGCGCGCGGGCGCAGGCCTGCCAGGGGTAGCGCACGGGGACAACTTGGCCAGCAAGAAACCGAGGCTTCTAGGAGTCTTTTGAGTTGGAACTTCTCTAGATTATTCTTCCCTACTTGTAGTGCAAGTCAAGGCTTTCCAAGATCCCTTAGTTATTTGGTTTCCTTATTCCATTATGATTTCTAGATTGTTTAGGACTTTAATATTTTATTGCTTTAATTAGTGATTTACTTCCTTAGGACTTTATTTATTTTCAAGCATTAGGAGTTCGTTTTAGATTAGGAATAGACTTAGTTTGGCATCTATAAATATGCCCCATTGTCATTCAAAAATATCAATTCAGAAATTAATAGAAAAACCGAACTTTTGTTCAAACACTTTGCCTTAGATTTCTTCTAGATTTCTTTTGCAATTTTATCGTTTCGAAGGGGCGCGGCTGTGTGAACTTACGAGGCACCTATCGGCGATTCAAGGCACGAGTTTGTGGCTTATCGACAATCGGGACACGCGATCTTCATCATTGGTGCTTTCATTGAGAGTATCTAGATCGTGTGTCTTTTTCTACTCCATTCCCTTTCCTTTTTCTTCTTCTTTATTTCAAAAAAAAAAAAAAAAAAAATCAAAAAATCAAAAATCTTCAAAACGAGTCCACGAAGCAAAGAGAGAAAACAAGAGAAGAAAGCCATGGCCAACAAGGAGATAAAGGACAAGATCGACAACCTAGATGCTCAAGTTCGAAGTATGAGCGAAGACATCGACACGACCAAGTCCACGGTTCGGGATCTAATGGAAACCGTGAACCGGGGATTCGAGGAGATGGCGGGCGGCTTCCAACGTTTTGCGCGGTCACCTCCACGGCGACCAAAGCGCGATCGACCCGAGGAGGAGGAACATCGGCCTGATGAGCACGAGCACGAGGACTTCGATCAACGGTCGCAAGCATCCAACGTGCACGACCGTCCGAGGCTCGACAAACCGAGGCTCACACTGTCCACCTTCACCGGCACCAATCTCGAGGCCTGGCTCAACTGAGCCGTGCAGTACTTCGAGCTCAACGAAACCGACGAGAACGACCGCGTGCGATATGCGGCCTATTACTTAGATGGCGAGGCCAATGTATGGTGGCAATGGCTCACGAGCGTCTACCGCAACCGACAGCGAGTCATTGGGTGGAACGACTTCGAACGCGAATTACTTACGCGATTCGGAACATCCGACTACCACAACTATGACGAGGCGCTAACTCGAATAAGGCAGACAGGCAGCTTGCGAGATTATTTGAAGGAATTCGAGCGATTACCATGTCGCGTGCGAGATTGGCCCGAGACCGCACTAGTTGGCGCATTCATAGGCGGCCTGAAGTACGACCTAGCCGCTGAGGTGCGATTAGAGCGGCCTGAGACCATGCATGCGGCTATGGAGGTAGCCCGACGCCGCGAGGACCATCTAGCGGCACCGCGAAGGGGACGGGCGGACGCTCACTACCCCGACACGCGACGCACGGGCCCAAGCTACACTACCGCAGGCGCACAACCGAATGCGAGCAATTTGATTCCAAGCGGCCGACTGCCCGATAGCTCTCGACTACCAGTCCCGGAGGTCAAGAGGTTGTCGCTCGAGGAGATGAGGCGCCGACGAGAGAAGTGGCTCTGTTTTAAATGTGAAGAGAAGTTCACACCGGGCCATCGATGCAAGCAGGTCTTTGTGATCGACGTCATCGACTCAGATGAGGAAGAGTCCGAGATTGAGGAGCACCTAGAGAGCAAGGTCGAGGCTGAGGTACTCGAGGAGAAAGCCGAGATCTCAATGCACGCAATGACAGGCACCCGAGGTCCAAAGACGATGCGGCTACCAGCATGTGTCAAGGACCGCCGTATAGTTGTGCTAGTAGACAACGGATCGTCACACAACTTCATCAACGCCACGCTGTCTCAAAAGTTGAAGTTGCCAACGACGAAGGTAGAGCCATTCGAGGTTCGAGTAGCCAATGGCGAACGGCTAAGGTGCACCGAGTCTTATCACGGGGTGCCGATCAAATTTCAAGGAGTCACTATCAAAGCCGATCTCTATGCGCTACCCTTGGTTGGACCCGATGTTGTGCTAGGAGTGCAATGGCTCGAGGGGCTAGGCGAGGTGACCACCAATTACCGAACGGGGGTCATGAAGTTGGACGCGGGAGATCACCGGGTCACATTAAAGGCAAGCAAGGACGGTGGGACCAAGGAGGTTGGTCTCAAGAGTATTGAGCAAGATTGGCATGGAGATGGCCAGATCTTCATTGTCGAGGAGGCAAGCGTATACGCGGGCACGGCCGAGCAACAACAATCCGAGATGCACGGGTTGGATGGAGCGCCCGACCGCGTACCAGGCGAGTTCGGCAAAGAAGAAGGTCAGGTCGATGAAAAGTATGAGGAGCACCAGTCGCGCCGCGTCGAGTACGAACGGGAGAAGGAACTCGAGAGCCACTGGCTCGACGAGTGCTTAAGGGTTGCACATCGACCAATCCCGAACGATGCTTGACCACCATCGCACGATGATCGACCACACCCACGTGAAGCTCGACCATCACCTTACGGGTACGATCCGGCCAAAGGAGAGCTCGAGCAAGCTGAGATCGAGCAAGGGGAGCCCGTTTTCCCGCTGGAGTTTTCGGGATACTTTAAAAGCGAACCCAAAAGTGTCGTCGAACAACTCGAGCAGAAGGCCAAGTGCATGGTCGAAGTACAAGATGTGGTCGACGCGAACCATGACGAGGAGACCATATTCCCATTCGATTGCACGGGTTATGTTGAAGACGAGGTCACCAAGTCCATGGTCGAGCGAATCGAGTTCGAGGACCCAACTTCGATCGACGACGTGTTCATGGACGAGGGAGTTACGATCGACTACTTAGACTCGCCTATCTACGATGAATACCCCGATGAATACTTCGTCGAGGTCGAGGTTGAGGGAGCCAAGGTGGTCGAAGCTCCAAGACTCGAGGAGGTTTTGGACGTGGCCAAGATAGCTGGGATCAATAGAGTCGAGAAAACGAAAGAAGAGGTTGATGTGATCGAGGAGGACAACGAGCCCCGAAGGGAGATACTTGATGAGTCCTTGAGGACAAGGACAAACTTTAAGGGGGCGGGAATGATGTGAATGTGGGTTTCGAGGTCTGAGGAAGCCGAGGGCCGATGGCCGAGACGACCCGAGAAGGCCGGGAAAAGCGCCAAAACAAGGCTTGCATGGCCTAGGAGACGTACACGAGCCCGTATACGAGGGTGCCGACGTGCGCCATGGCTTAGGAGGTCGGTGTTAGCATGGCCGAATGCGAGAAGATCAAAGGTACAGCAGATCAATGTGCAAGTAGGTCCAACACGAGCATCGCACTATGGGTCGAGCACATGCGAAGTGCGAGATGCAAGGCGCAAGGAAGGGCGCGAACACGCGCATTGGCGTAGATGTGCACGGACGAGATCACGCCTCAAACGGACGTACCATCGGAGGTTTCGGGATGCTTATTGGAGGAGTGAAACCTGGTGGGGATGACTAAAGCACCAGGTGGCTCGAAGAAATGGAAGGCGCGTGAGTCGGGTGCCCAACGGGTGCAGTCCGCGCACATGGCCGCGCTGGCAGCGCGCTGGCGCGCTGGGGCGTGCAGGGCCATGTTAGAGTAGGGTACCCGGCGTTCCAATCTAATTGGACGTATTCTACTTGTAAATACAGTCTATTGGAATTATATTATGAATAAGGCATTTCTTTATCTTAAGAGAGAGCATTTATCTTATAATTGCACTTAAGATAAAATCCCTAGATCACTTATGGTTATAAGGTATGGTTGCGCATAGAGATGGTGATCATGGAACATACCTTGAAAGCCGTGATCTTAAATACAGTTCCAAGTCGAAGGATGTTTCGAGATGGGATATCGAATAATCCATAAAAGACTTGCACATAGTTTGTA
>BKCP01008148.1:46957-62467 GCA_008636005.1 Striga asiatica | reverse complement strand
GACGAGAGGTTCGCGGCAGGAGGCTCACAAGAGGCGCAAGCGCGAGAATGGAGGATGGCGCGAAGGACTCAGCGCCATGGGCGAGATGAGGTCGATATGGGGGGACAATAGCGGACAAGCGAAGGACGCGAAGCGTGAGCATGCAGATGGCGTGTACGCGGCGGAGGAATCGGGCGGTGCGCGAGGGGAGGATGTTGGGTGGCTAGCACGCACCGCGACCAGCCTAGGACGAGCAGTGGGGACCGATGTGCGGGCTACGCGCGCGAAGGCCGATGGCGCGCAAGACGACGCGCGCGAGGAAGGCGCCTGCGAAAGGACCGCATCAGCGCACAACGCGTGCGGGCACGCGGGCGGGTACGGCAACGCGCACGAGGCAGCCGCGGGGCGCAAGGGCGCGCGCAACACGCGTGACGGGGAGGCATGCGTGAGAAGGGCGGTGCGACCTTAGTCCTCGAGGACTAAGGCAAGGCGCGCGGGACCAAAGGCGGCGAGTTTTAGGGTTCCCTACTTGGAGTGCAAGACAAGATCTCCGAGGATCCTTTAGATATTTAGTTTCCTTATTGCTTATAATATCTAGATTGTTTAGGACTTTAATATTTTATTGCTTTAATTAGAGATTTAGTTGCCTTAGGATTAGATATATTCCATCTATTAGAGTTATAGGTAGATTAGGGCTAGATCTATTTGGTGCCTATATAAAGGCCTTTCCTCTTGTTATTTTATCATGCAGAAATTAATGAAAAAGTCGAACCTTGTGTTCAATTTCTTGTGTTAGATTTCTTTTGAGATTTAGTACAAAACCCTTGTTACGAGAAGGGCGTCCACCACATTACTCGAGCAAGACGAGTTTGGCAAGGACATCCGTCTGAGCTGTCTCACCTATCGCAAGAAGATAAGGAGATTAACGTCCAAGTCGTCCGCACCCTCGCCAGAGATCGAGTTCACGCAACGTCCGAGGCAGGGTCACGAGTCGGAACACGCGATTCTTCATCACACTGGCGCGGCGCGGTGAAGCACGGGTGGCGCGGCGCGGGGGCATCGCGGGCGTGGAGTGCGGGGCCTGGGCACCTCAGTCGAGGTCGCGGCGGGCGGCGCGGCGCGGCACGGGCGCGGGGCCTGGGCAGCTGGGCAGCTCGCACAACTTTGCTTCTCGGGTCCGTTTGAGCTCGTTTCAACTCAGAATTCTATTCCGCTTTTTCCTGTGTGTTCCCAACGAACTCCTCTATTTGATTAGGCTTACCCAACTAGTATTTTTTCGAACTTCTGTTCTCCCGAGACTTCCAACCTACGCACCAACGACGACGAAAAAAACGGAAAACGAACGAAAAACACAAGAAAAACCAAGAAGAGAGCAAACACTAAATAAACTATAAAACGGCCTAAAAACCAATTAAAACACCTAAAATGGGGAAAAAGAAAGACAAAAAGATAACAAAAAATGCAACAAAAATGGGACAAACACAGACGATAGAGACTCTCTCGGGAGTTTGCTCCTCAACATCGTCGGAAATCATGGATACGAGATAGCCTTGACAGCTACCCTTGGAAAGGCTCTTTCTAGCTTGGATAGACGAGATGACTCGAGGCACGGTCCTCGACTGCACCCTAAAGAATACAACAGGCTGATCAGGTTCGGGAAAAGGGTGACTTCACGCTCCTAGCACTGGATGTCGGCTCGATAGCGAGTGAGCCAGTCCATGCCCAAGATCACGTCGAAGTTGCGCATTTCAATAATATAAGCGTGGACCTCCAGAACTCGTCCACCGATGATAACATTGAGATTTCGAATCAAGGAATCAGAGATAATGATTTCTCCCAAGGCTAGGCTAACCTCGAGAGGATAAACTTTGCACACATTGGTAACAGATAAAGCTTCCAAGCATCAAGAAGAAATAAAGGAATGGGTCGCTCTAGTATCACATAAATCAAAGACAGGCACATTGGATATCGAAAGCATTCCACACATGGTACCTGCGTTGTAGGCGGCCTCATCATGGGAATTGGTATAGACGCGGGCCTGGCTCCTAGTCCTCTGTTGGTTCTGCTGTGGGGGATGTCTAGGCTGCTACTGAAGGGGTGGTGGTGGGAGCTGCTGCTGATGTTGGTAAGGTGGCTGTCTCCTGGATTCGGGGAACTCACTGAAGAAGTGTCAGGATTTCTGGCAGTTGTAGCAGACCCTCTGCTGGTACCAACACTCTCCTGGGTGGAAGCGGCCACATTTGTGGCACCTCGGGTTCTGGCCCTACGGGGCGGGGCGCCCGCCGGATCATTAGGGACCTCCACGTTTTCCCTTTCGGTTGTCCCGGTGGGAATCAGGCTTCCTCTTGTGGAAGCTAGTGCCAGGATGATATGAGTGTTAGTGTTATATATTGAAAGCTTGACTTTTCATCTTATTACACATTTACCCTTTATGAATGAGAATCATGTTAGATTAAACAAGTTCTACGTTCTGTTGTTCTGCACTTAGATAGGGTGGGTCGTCATCGGGCGAACCGAAGATCACTTTATCAGTCGCTTGCGAACAAGAATAGTTGTTCACAACCTAGATGGACATGAACACCCCATCCGAATTGTCTTCACTGATTAGTTGCACTAGTAAATTTATGTATTGAACAGGATCCCAGAGAGGAGAAGTTCATTTTATACTGATCGTCGTAAATGAACTAGGCCTCGGTTAATTACTGCGTTCTCTTAACCCGTAAGATATTAAACTGGCAGATATATATATGATATATATTACTTTGATTCAAATGGGTGAGGTTCAGTTCGCTGGATTAATATTAGTAGGATGTGCTGTTAGGATATTTACGGTCACCGTGTGCGTTAGTTTGATGATGTCCCCGGAGTGAGTTCATGAAGGATTGTTATGCTAAACCCTGCAGGTGGATTAAGTTCCGGCATAATAAGAATTTGATGAACGAGCGCTTGCTTCAGTGAAATAATAATAAATTAATTAATTCTTGATTGTCAGTAATTGAATTAATTAATAGACATTATATCTTAAACGTGGGGAGGTAAATCGAGTAATTATTATTGGAGTCTCAAATGTAATTTGGGCTAGGAAAAGGAAGTGCAATAATATAATGTTGGTGGCCCATTAATAGCATTTAATTAATTGAAGGAGTGGGCTTGGCCCACAGTTAGTCTAATTAATTAAGGAGCCCTTTTCCTAATCTCCAAAGAGTCCCTACTGTAGCTCTATATATACATCACTAAGCTCATGAGAAGAGAATCCCAATCTCATTCTAATGAGACACGCCCCACGCCTCTCTCTCTCTCTAGATCTCATTCGATCTTTATCTTCTTCTTGTTGCTCCATTGGTACAAGTAGAAGAAGGGTGTATTGAGTAATACAGCAGAAATCTGTAGGTAAACCGAGACGAAATATATTTTGACCTACAGAACTAACCGGAAGTACGATTAGGACGTACAGTATACCCAGACGACCGTCTCGATCACAAGAAGATCAACGAGCTTCGAAGAATATATAAAAATAAAATAAAAAAATTGGCGTTTTTTCCAGCGAACCGGTGGCGGCGGCCAGCGAACCGGCGGTGGCTGGTGGCGGCGGCAGGTGGCGGCTGGTAGCTGTTGTTTTTGCCTTGATGTTCAAGCAGTACAAGATCAACCAGGATTCTACTGCTTAAAGGAGTTCCGGTTGAACAAGGAAAGAACTGTCACAGTTTCCTTATTTAAGGAGACTCAATATTTAATGGCCATAATAGTGGATTTATTTATTTATTTAATTAAATTTATTATGCCATTAAATTATTATTTGTGCATGTTAATTAATTATGTTCTTGCATGGGATTAATTTAGTATTGCAAGATTAATTATGCATGTTATATGCATAGGATTAATTTGGAATTGTGTCAATAAATTATGCATGTAATTAATTGCTGCACTGGCATGGATTAATTTAGAATTGCATAAAGTATTGAATATGTTAATTAATTATTGCATTGACATAGATTAATTTAGAATTGCATGAATTAATATGCATGTTAATTTATTATTGCATTAACATAGATTGATTTGGAATTGTATAAATAGTTAAAAATCCTCATTAAATTATACTAAGTTTGAGAAGGGATTTTAAATTAAAGTTAATTGTAAAATTCCTAAGGCCTCCATTTCTAATTTGTCGGTAAATCAATTAGGCTGCGGTAATGGGCTCCCCCTCGGGTGACATTGCTAAAATTTAATTGTAGTAAATTACAAGGACAAATTTCTAAGAGTAGATGGTTAGAGGGAATCTTATGAGAGCGTACGGGCTTCCCTTCGGATGACGTATAATCAAATTTGACGACCTTAGGACCGAGAAATGGAATTCACATTGAATGCGATTAAATTTATTAACCCCCCTCGGGGTCCCTGAATTCTATTGCATGGCCAGATGGAGACCGACTATTAATTTCGTTCGTCATGAATTCGGTTTTGACTTATGGAAATTAATTGGCCTTAGAAAAGCCCTTCTCTTACAAAATGCGAGTTTGTAGGGCGACCCTCGTAGCATGCATTCTCACAAGGTGTAATAGATGTCGGTGGATTTAAGTTAATGTTGTTTTGGGGATATCAATATTAACAGTTAAATTCAAAAGTGTTTAATCTGTAAAATTAATGTGCATGAATCTCAGGATATTCATCATGTCGTTCAATCCGTTGTCAGTCATTCTAAAAGAAAATCAGCTTGCTGGTCCTAATTATATTGATTGGAAGAGGAACTTAGACATAGTGTTGACTGCTGAGGGTTATAAGTTTGCTATCACTGATGCTTGCCCGGCGGTGCCGGCGGCTGATGCTCCTGAGCAGGAGAAAGAGGAGTATGCTCGGTGGAAGAAGGCTGATGAGATGGCGAAGTGTTACATTCTGACTTCTATGTCGAATGTTCTTCAACATCAGCATCAGTCTAAGGACACTGCAGCAGATATACTTCTCAATCTCAGGGATCTGTTTGGACATCAGTCTAGGGCTGCTAGGCAAGAGGCTTTGAGTGTTCTGACGAGTACGCGCATGGCCAAGGGCACATCCGTAAGGGAGCACGCCCTCAGGATTATGGCGCAGCACAATGAGCTTGAGGTTATGAAAGGTTATATTGATCGGGAAACCCAGGTTGATATTATGCTCCAATCTCTGCCGAAGAGTTTTGATCAGTTCCGGTTGAACTACAACGTGCACAAGATGCATATGGCTCTTCCAGAACTGCTTGTAGAGCTACAGTCGGAAGAGGCCTTATTCACTTAGGCACCTCAGGTGCTAGTCGCCGAGCAGGCTGAACCTTCTAGGCCTCACAAGGGCAGGAAGAGAAAGAAGTCTGCAGGAAAGGCGAAAGCACATGATGCTCCGGTTTACCAACGACTGGCCCTCAGACTGTGGCAAAAAAACCGAAATGAAGATGCCACAAGTGCAACAAGTCAGAACACTGGAAGGTCGATTACCCTCTCCTGAAGAAAGGTAACTCTCTCGTTAATGTCGTAGAAACATGTTTAGCGGTTGTATCTACCAGAACCTGGTGTGTAGATACTGGAGCCACTGATCATGTCAGCAATTCTTTGCAGGGGTTCCAGGAAAGTGGCGGCTGTTGCAGTGAGAGACGTTACTTTATCGTTTGATAGTAGTAGTTTGGTTTTGAGAAATTGTCTTTATGTTCCTAGCTTTAGAAAGAACCTTGTTTCAGTTTCTAAACTCGTTATGGATGGTTTTTCAGTTTCGTTTGATGACATGGTTATTATTCGTTTTGGAAATCGTTTCATATGTTGTGGTTCATTAGTTGGAAATTTGTATGTTCTCAAACCAAACTCTCCCACAGTGCAACATAATGAATTGAATAATGTCATAACTACATCTAAAAAGAGAAAGGAGTCTTCGCAGATGAATCAAGCATATCTGTAGCACCTTAGACTTGGGCACATCAACCTTAGGAGGATTCAAAAGTTAGTGGCCAGTGGACATCTCGGTCCATTGGAAGAGCACTATCCAACTTGCGAATCCTGTCTGGAAGGTAAGATGGCCAAGAGGCCGTTAACGGCAAAGGGGTATAGGAGCCAAGAAGTGCTAGGATTGATTCATTCTGATTTGTGTGGTCTTATGTCGATCCAGGCTAGAGGAGGTTTCGAGTACTTTATGTCTTTCATAGATGATTACTCGAGATTTGGGTACGTTTATCTGTTGCACCGCAAGTCCGAATGCTTTGAGAAATTCAAGAAGTATCGGGCAGTTGTGGAGAAGCTTCATGGTAAATGTATCAAGTCACTTCGTTCTGATCGAGGTGGCGAATACCTTTTTGGAGACTTCAGGACATACTTATCGGAAGCTACCTCTTTAGAGACTTCAGGACATACTTATCGGAAGCTGGGATTGAATCCCAACTGACTGCACCCAGCACGCCCTAGCAAAACGGGATTGTAGAGTGAAGAAATAGGACTCTTATGGAGATGGTTAGGTCTATGATGAGTTATTCGAGGTTACCAGATTCGTTCTGGGGTTTGGCATTAGAAACAACATCGTATATTCTAAACATGGTTCCATCGAAGTCAGTTGACACTACCCCTTATGAGATGTGGAAAGGTCGCAAGCCCAGTTTCTCACAGTTTTGAGTTTGGGGTAGTCCTGCACACGTGTTAGTGCAGGAACCTGGCAAGTTGGAGAAACGTTCGGAAGCACGAGTTTTCGTAGGCTATCCCAAAGGGAACGAAAGGTGGTTTATTTTATAGTCCTGAGGATTAGAAGGTGATCGTTTCGACGAACGTTAGATTCTTGGAAGAAGACTATATTATGAATCATAAGCCCGCTAGTAGACTAGTCTTAGAGGAGTTAAGGGGTGAAATCGATGGTTCCCCACTGAGTGCGCAAGTAGATACATCACATAATACTGCAACACGGCACACTGAGAGTGTACCAGTGCAGACAGTGCCTCGTCACAGTGGGAGGATTTCTCATTTACCCGACCGATGGATAGGTCTTGGAGAGTCATCGGACTCAGTTCCAGTAGGCCTAGAATTGGACCCAAGAACTTACGATGAGCCACTCCAAGATAAAGATGCAGATTCATAGAATGTTGCAATGAAAGCTGAAATGGGATCAATGGACTCCAATCAGATCTGGGATCTTGTAGAACCACCCGATGGGGTACGACCCATTGGATGTAAGTGGATCTATAAGAGAAAGAGAGGATCGGATGGGAAGGTACAAACCTTTAAAGCTAGGCTTGTTGCGAAAGGTTATACCCAGATCGAAGGTATTGATTATGATGAGACCTTTTCGCCAGTAGCTATGCTTAAGTC
Organism: Striga asiatica; assembly: GCA_008636005.1. Classification (NCBI taxonomy): domain Eukaryota; kingdom Viridiplantae; phylum Streptophyta; class Magnoliopsida; order Lamiales; family Orobanchaceae; genus Striga; species Striga asiatica. Next base: position 55,184 of record BKCP01008148.1, on the reverse strand, counting down.
CATTCAGATTCTCTTGGCTGTAGTCGCTCATATGGACTATGAGGTCTGGCAGGTGGATGTCAAGACAACTTTCCTTAATGGGAACCTGCAGGAAGACATCTATATGCAGCAACCAGAGGGATTCATTGCTGAAGGTCGTGAGCATCTAGTGTGCAAGCTTAATCGGTCTATTTATGGACTGAAGCAAGCTTCGAGATCATGGAACATCCGTTTTGATGAGGTGATCCAGTCATACGGGTTCACTCAATGTCCGGATGAGCATTGTGTTTACAAGAAAATCAGTGGGAGCATGGTGGTGTTTCTTGTGCTTTACGTAGATGACATACTGCTTATTGGAAACAGTAAGAAGGAGTTGTCAGACGTAAAGGTGTGGTTGTCTAAGCAGTTTGATATGAAGGACTTAGGTGAAGAAGGACACATTCTTGGTATTAGGCTCATTAGAGACCGTAAGAAGAGAATGTTGTACTTATCCCAGTTTTCATACATAGATACTGTCTTGGCCAGATTCAGCATGCAGGATTCCAAGAAAGGTATGTTACCTTTCAGACAGGGAATACCTCTATCTAAGGAGATGTCTCCTAAGATGTCTAAGGAGATAGAGGAGATGAAGATAGTTCCTTATGCTTCGGCAGTAGGAAGTTTCATGTATGCAATGTTGTGCACTAGGCCAGATATTAGCTACACCGTTGGCATGGTAGCTAGATATCAAAGTAATCCGGCTAGATATCAAAGTAATCCAGGACGGGAACATTGGTTTACGGTGAAGCATATACTCAAGTACCTGAGAAGGACTAAGGAGTACATGTTAGTTTACCGTGCAGGCAGCTTATTACCTCTGGGTTACAGTGATTCTGATTTCCAGTCAGATAGGGATGAAAGTAAGTCAACCTCAGGTTATGTGTTTACCTTGGGAAGTGGAGCCATTTCCTAGAGGAGTGCTAAGCAGAAATGCGTGGCAGACTCCACCATGGAAACCGAGTACATAGCAGCCTCAGAGGCAGCGAAAAAGGCAATTTGGCTCAGGAACTTCTTAGTGGGCTTAGAGGTTATACCTAGTTTGCCACGTGGTATCACCGTTTCTAGTGATAACAGTGGAGCAGTAGCGAACTCAAAAGAACCTCGAGCCCATAGGGCAAGCAAACACATAGAGCGTAAATACCATCAGATTCGGGATATCGTTGGTAGAGGAGACGTTGATGTTTCCAAGATTGCGTCAGAGGACAACCTAGCTGATCCTTTCATGAAGAGTTTGCCGGAGAAGGTCTTCGTCAAACACGTGGAAGGAATGGGAGTCATGAGCATGGCAATAAGATCGACATAGGTCTTTTAGAATAACGGATTGATAGGACTATACTGTAAAAGCGAAAGCTTTAAGTATAAGTGGGAGATTGTTAGTGTTATATACTGAAAGCTTGGCTTTGCATGTTATTACACATTTACCCTTTATGAATGAGAATCATGTTAGATTAAACAAGTTCTACGTTCTGGTGTTCTGCACTTAGATAGGGTGGGTCGTCATCGGGCGAACTGAAGATCACTCTATCAGTCACTTGCGAACAAGAATAGTTGTTCACAACCTAGATGGACATGACACCCCATCCGAACGGTTGTAGTGTAAAATGTACAGTTTGTCTTGACTGATTAGTTGCACTAGTACATTTATGTATTGAACAGGACCCCAGAGAGGAGAAGTTCATTTTATACTGATCGTCGTAAATGAACTAGGCCCCTCGGTTAATTACTGCGTTCTCTTAACCCGTAAGATATTAAACATGTAGATATATATAATATACATTACTTTGATTCACATGGGTGAGGTTCAGTTCGCTGGATTAATATTCCTCCCGCTTTGGGTAATATTATTATATATAGGATGTAATAGCCCAGTTCTGTATTAATAAAAATGACAGTTTTTAGTTCCCAGTTGAACTATTTCTTTTTATTAATACTGCTCGTCTTGAGTTCCGAGCCCAGTTATCAGCTATTCAATCTCAGTTATTAATTACGGTCCATTTATTTTAGTAATGGATTTTATTCATCGGAATTAGTTATTTCAGTTGTCGAATAATCAAAACCGAGTTTGTTTCGATAAATCGTCCAAGTTTAGCCGTGTCCGGAACCGAGTTGTTCGGTCGCGAGTATCGCGCCTAGTTCGCGCCTAGCCAATTCTCGAGCCCTAGTTGTCTCGAGTCTTGTTCGAGCCCTAGCCATGCTCATAGCCTTACTTAGAATATTTCTATGTATGATATTATATTTGTCAAGCCTTGGATGTTATTCCCTCGGTCTAGTATACCGCACCTAGTTCGTGCGTGGCCCCGAGATCACTCGCGCCTAGGGTTCGCGAGTTCGGGCCAAAGCCGTGCCGAGTTCGCACCAAGTCATGACCAAGTATTGAGGGGATTTTCCTAGGTTTGGTGGCACCTAAGTGTGGCCATTTTTCAGCCCTAGCCAAGGGTTAGCCTCGGTTCAAGTGCATTCCAAGTCGGGCCATGAGTCGCGCCCTAGTACCCGCACCCTAGCCTCGCGCGAGTCAAGTATGGTGGCCCAAGTCATGGCCAAACACCTTTGGAATTTTTCTAAGTATTATGCATCAAGATAGGATCATGGGCCATGTCATTTATGCCTTAGAAAGTCATTTTTCTCGGTCCAAGGTTTGTCCCGCGCCCAGTCCGCGTGCACAGGCCCGTTCGCGCAACCCAGCGCCCAGCCCAGGGCCGTGTGCAGCCCAGCTCGCGCCCAGCGCGCCCAGCCCAGCGCCAGCAGCGACAGCCCATCATTTGGAGCCCAATTCTTGAAATTCCGGCCCACTTCCTTCCATGACCCAATGCTGCGTGTATTAAGGACTTAATGAGGGTCATTTAGGGCTAAGATGTCCCTAAGAAAGTGTTAAGGAAGTCAGCCTATGATTAAGCCAAAGTGGAGCATGTGCTTGTGGAATATTTTATTCAAGTGTGTAAGGCATTGTCCCCCACTACCTCCTCCTCCACCTTGGGACCGACCAGACCTGCTCTCCATCATATTTTAATGCCTTGGTCAGTCAAGATGCCCCTGCAAACCCTCCAAGTTCGTGCAAACAGCCCCAAACCATGTCCCCATGCACATGTGATGTGTGTGTGTCTCCACTTTGAGCATTGTTTTCTCCGCCCATGCATTTCCCTTATAAGGCCACCTTCAGCTGAGTGTTAGAGCTCTTGGATACTCATAATTTTCGAGCATAACACTTAGCACATTGAGGGAAAACAAGAGAAAAACCGAGAGCAAGCCAAGGCAAGCCTAGCCGCGCGCGCGTGTGCCCCGGGGAAGAGGAGTGCTCGTGTCCAGCTTGTTCCAGCCTAGTTATCTCGAGGCTTATCATTATCCAAGCTTAGTTTGGATTTTTCTAAGTCTCTTGAAGCTATCCTCCTCAGCCATTCAAGCCCCTAAGTCGAGGCTAGTCTCCTAGGCCATTTGCGAGCCCGAGCAAAGGCCATTAGCACCATTCGCGAGCTCGAGCAAGGTTAGCTCGTGACTTTCATTTTTCCTAGCTTATTCATGATAAAATAAGATTTATCATGTACAAAAATGATGCCATGCACGAGAAGAATATGGAGATTTGGATTTTTGAAGATTTAAGCCCTAATTTCGTAAGTTATGGTACATGCATGATATGGCCGAGATTAGTATCTTAAAAATCCTCAAAAATCATGAGTATGACATGGTTAAAACAGTTTCATGCTTTGAGTTCATTTGTTCGGTCAATTTGTTAAGTGAAATCGAGCCATTTTCACCCCCGAACCTAAGTATATGTGCATGCATGTATTGACCAATGTTCTAGCCTCATTAGCCATGATTTTTGATGTATATCATTCGGCCCTAGGTCAATTTTCATGTTGAGCATGTTCATTTTTGTGCCCTAGGGTGGCCTCGTGCCTAATCGGCCCTATAAGCCCACCACCAAATCCAACCGAGGTCCCTCAGTGACTTTTGGCATTTTTGAGCATTTTATGTCATATTAGGTTGATTTGGTTCAGTAGTCCCCGGCAAAGTTGTCGGAAGTTTGGCAAAGGACCGGCTAGGGTCACCAGCCGCGCCAGTCGCGCGTGCCGTGCCCGTGCCGCGTCGCAGGGGCCAGGCAGTGCCCCTGTCCGTGCCCGCGCCTAGCGCTCGCGAGGCACCGCAGTCCCCAGTGCACGTGACAGCGCCCAGCCGCGCCTGTCCGTGCCAGCCCGCGAGGTCTCAGCGCCAGTCGCGCCAGAGCACCTCCGACAGCGCCCGGCAGCGCTGTCCCAGTGTCATGCACGCGTGATCCCGAGCCAGTCGCTCGTACCACGCGGAGTCGACCTCGGGTCGTGCCAGCAGCGCACCCGAGTGTCCAGTGCCGTGCTGTAGTGACCCCGAGTCAGGTCCAGAGGCCTCGGGACGTGCCCAGCAGCACGCCCGAGTAGTCAGTTAGCCCGGGACGTGCCCAGCAGCATGCCCGCGTGCCCAGGGTCGCCCGGTAGCACCCTGACAGCCCTAGCCGCGCCCGAGCCGCGCGAGTAGTGTCTGGCCACGTCCGTTCTCGCGCCAGTCGCACTCGGGTCGTGCCAGCCGCACGCCCAGTGCCCAGTCAACCCGGGTACGCGCCAGTTCCCGCGTCCCTCGTGCTCGACCGTGCCCAGCAGCACGCCAGCACACCCAGTGACTCTCGGTCGTGCCCAGCCGCACCTAGTGGCACCAGTCGTGCCAGGGCCCGTGCCAGCCGCACAGCCCGCGCCCAGCAGCGCCTAGTACCGTGCCCGGTCGCACCCAGCTAGTGCCCAGCGCCGTGCCATGGCCCCAGCAGGCCCGGCACGGGATCGAGCCCGGCCAGTCCGAGCAGCCCGTGACCAACCGGTCCAGTGTGACCCGGTGGTCCAACCGGGTCCGGTCCAGCCCGACCCGGTTCAGCCAGTTAGCGAACCGGCCGGTTTAGCCGGCGGTTCGAGTCCGTTTTGGTTCGTGATTTTCGGTCCGAGTCTTATTCCGAAATTTAAGTATTTTTCCGAGCCAAACCAGATCAGTTAAGCATATCAGTATTATTTCCGGACTTAGAATTATTTCTGTGAACCCTTAGAGCGTTCCTTTATATCCGGATGAGTAATCTGATAGAGTAGAGCATCCTAGCATATTTTTGAGCATATGACGAGCATAGTACTTAGTATATTTGTTTGCTTATATTTTTATGTAGCTTGAGGAGTCAGCTACCAGCACAGCCGCACTTACTCATTTTCAAAACCGATCAGGTGGGGACCCAGTCTGGGTTATACATTGAGTTTAATAGTCGATATCACGTTCAGGTATGTATATGAGTTTTATCCACTTTGGGTTAAGGCCAAGTTTGCCTTCCCTAAGTTCTGGTGGTGGCCCAGTTTGCCCTAGTTATACCATCAGAGTGTGCACACGGTTACCGGCCAGAGTGTTCCGGGAGTTACCGGCCAGAGAGTTCCGGGAGTTACAGTTTACTTATATATACCAGTTTGTGATATCATTATTAATATTGCTGTTTACTTTAGAATGGGTTTTTATGGAGTACAAGTGGACCGTACTCACCCCCACTTTATATTTTCAGATGGCAGGGTCGGCGGGCAGGCGTGAGTCAAGCTGTGGTGGTGGTGGTCGTGAGTTCCGCACGAAAGCTGTTCCCGGGACATTTGTTTAAACTGTTTGTAAACTAAATAATTCCACGCATTTCAGACTTCCGCTATGCTTGTGTTTATTTTCGAACATGCATGATGCTATTTTCAGACTTAAATAGTTTTACCCGGTTCGCCAGTACGAACGGGTCCAGATTAATATGCATGATTCGTAAAAATATAAACTTGAATTCTCTAAGTCTAAACCAGTTGTTAGACCTAGGTTAAAGAAACGGGTTTTTAAGCAGAAAAGTCCTTAGCAGCATCCCGAGATAGTTTGCAAATGATTTCGAAACATTTATAAGCGTTTTCGAAAGAGTTAAAATTTGCGAAAAATTGGCCCTAGTTAGCGGGGTGTTGCAGTTGGTATCAGAGCACCGTTTGTGCTTCTGAATGTTTTAAAAGACAGGAAATTTTGCAAAACTCGACCACACCACACTCACGCCGCGCCGACTACCAGGTAAGTGCTTGCTGTAAAAGTTTTTCAAAGTTTATATAAGCAAACCGTACTATGTCTATGCTCAATAGGATTCAGATAATCCGAACTCTAGATGCTCAGATCAGTATAAGACTCCTAGTAGTATCAGTTATGTCCTCTATCAGATTTCAGAACTCTAGATTCGAACTCCAGTCGAACTCTAGATTATCGAGTTATTTTTAGCAACTCGTCCAGAAATTTGTGCCTATTCCAGTATTCAGCATTTCCTTTCAGCCTTATGCAATTTCATCCTCCTGTTCTGACCCAGTTACGCGGCTTATTCTCATATGGCCCGTCGTCAGAACCAAGCTCAGAGAGAGATGTCCCAGGCTGAGGTAGTCGCTCAGTTTCGCGGCTACAACCCAGACAAGTTTTCGGGGCAGGGAGACCCTCGACTAGTCGATGAGTGGATCCAGGGTCTCGAGGCCATCTTCGAGATCATTGACTGCTCCGAGAGGCACAGCATTCTGTGTGCCCAGGTCCAGATGACAGGAGACGCCAGGCTGTGGTGGAACTCCTACTGGGGCTTGCGCCCTGGTGAGAAGGAGAACCTCACCTGGGCACAGTTCAAGGAGATGCTGCGGGAGAAGTATTACCCGGATACCTACAAGGCTGAGATGGAGCGCCAGTTCTTGGCGCTTAAGCAGGGCCACCGCTCCGTAGATGAGTACGAGCGGGAGTTTGTTCGTCTCGGGTCCTTTGTCCCTTATCTGGTGGACACTGAGACGAAGAAGGCGAGACGTTTTCGTGACGGGCTTCTGCCAGCTATTCGTCACCATGTTGCGGGACACGGCGTCCAGTCTTACGCCGATGTCGTCGCTAAGGCCCAAGAGACAGACGCCAGTTTCAGGATGGACTCAGCTCAGCCCCCAGCGTTGCCCCCAGTTCAGTATCCGGCACTACCGCCAGCTCAGCCAGTGCCTGTCCAGCAGGCGAAGCCTAAGAACAAGAGAAAGTGGAAGGGTCAGCAGAATGACCGGAGGAACAGGCAGAGACAGCCACAGGTCCCACCATGTGGCACATGCGGACGCCCACACCGCGGAGAGTGTCTTGTTGGGCAGAACGTCTGCTTTCACTGTCGGAGGCCCGGACATACCGTCCGGAACTGTCCGGATAGGCAGCAGCAGCAGCAGCCTCAGCAGCAGCCCCGACAGCCACAGCAGCAGCAGCAGAGGCCGCCTCAGCAGCAGAGGCGAGGACAGCAGGCTCAGGTGTATGCAGTTGAGCAGGCTGAGGGAGAGCAGAACCCAGGTACTATGTCCGGAATGATTGTTTTGAATGATGTACCTATATTTGCTCTGTTCGACACTGGTGCGACACACTCTTTTGTGTCGACTCGATGTGTGGAGGCCATTGGAGTTCAGCCCATCAACACTGTTGACCCTCTCGAGGTGAGTCTAGCCTCGGGGAGGAAGATAGTGACGAGCTCCAAGGCAGAGGACCTTAACCTTAGTATTGGCGGCCGAATTCTGAAGGCCGAAGCTTATGTTATCGAGATGAGCGATTTCGACCTCATTCTCGGTATGGATTGGTTGACGCGTTATCGAGCGGACATTCGTTGCCACGATCAGGAGGTTATTCTTCATCTTCCGAAGGACAGTCAGATCACCTTTTTCGGCTCGAAGACGTGAACCCTACCTCGTGTTGTATCGATGGCGAAGGCGAGGAAGATTCTGCGCAGAGAAGATTGTCAGGGTTACCTAGTGAGCCTTGTCGATGAAGGATCGAGAGCACAGACACCTCATGATGTTCCAGTTGTTCGTGAGTTCGTGGATGTGTTCCCGGATCAGCTACCAGGAGGACCACCCAGCAGGCAGGTGGAGTTCACCATCGATCTTGTTCCAGGAGCAGGACCGTTGTCTAAGGCACCATACCGTATGGCTCCGAAGGAGTTGCAGGAGCTGAAGACGCAGATCGAGGAGTTGTTGAAACTCGATTTTATCCGACCCAGCGTCTCACCTTGGGGAGCACCCGTCCTATTCGTCAAGAAGAAAGACGGATCCATGAGAATGTGCATCGATTATCGAGATCTCAACCGGTTAACGGTGAAGAATAAATATCCGCTCCCCAGGATAGACGACTTGTTTGACCAGTTGAGAGGAGCCCGCGTATTTTC
>BKCP01008148.1:30970-46490 GCA_008636005.1 Striga asiatica | reverse complement strand
GATTCCGAGGTCGGAATCCTTTGTAAGGTGGGTAGACTGTAGCGCCCCGTTTATTTTTGAATTAATTATTATTATTATTATTATTATTATTATTATTATTATTATTATATTACTGTGTGTATTATATATATAAATATTAACCGAATTTTATTTTAATTGTCGTGCGATCAATTGAGCTAGTTTTATTGTCGGAATAAATCGAGCCCGAGAACCCAAAATCAAGCATTATTATTTTCGGCCCATAAGAGCTAAATAATTCGGCATTTTGTTCAAGTATTTTTGGCCCGTTAAAGCCCTTATCCTCGGCCCATCAGTTTAATTAATACCGGCCCACTTTATTGTATAATTGGACCCAAATAGGTAAAAGACTCTTGGCCCACATTGAACCCTTAATCACAACTCCTAAAGCTGATTTTCCCCTCACTTCTCTCGACATTAAACATAACCCTGCAGCCTTTTTCCTTCTCGCCCAAATCTCATAAAAATCGATCGTGACCTTCATCGTCGATCCTCCTCTGCAAAATTTTTTCCGTCATCACTACCCCATCTCATCACCAACGCCATCATCGTTTTCCTCTCTCCTCATCGTGCAACCATCGGCGAAATCCGTGCAGGCCTGACGAGCCCGCAACTCCGACCACCGTCGCTCCTCCGCGCGCCTACATCTCCGGCGAGCTCTCTACTTCGCGAACCAGTCCGGCAAGCTCCTCCTCGCCGCGAACCAGAGCAGACGCCGCCTGGTCGTGACGCCACCCCAGAAGCCCTGCCGCGCCGTGAGCAACCCTTCGTGGTCTCTGTTCGCGAATTCCGGTGAGTTCTCCCCTCCGCACAGCACCTCCGTCGCGCAGGTCCCGCGCACCAGCAGCCGGCGACCACCTTCACGACGATCCCTGCCACCGCGAGTAGGCCCTGTTCTCCGGCGAGCGACCACCGCCTGCAACCCCGCCGCGACCAGTCCTCCCAACGTCGCTGCCCCTCGACTACCGTTCAACACCACTGTGAACTAGCAGCGAGTCACCGTGCTCGACCATTGCTCCGTTGTCCGCTTGCTTCGCCATCGCGAGACGAGCGTCTGCCGTCGAGCCCGAGAAACGCTGCGCAGCACCTCCCGAGCCACCGTGCGTTTGCCGTTCGTTCCCTCCGTACGAGCAGTGAACTCTGGCGGCGACCTAGCAGCAGCAACCCCCTTCTCAGCCGTTGTCTCCTTCACGAGACGACGCTTGCCGTCGAGCTTGCTGCTAGCTCGCCTCGTCTTTCCGTTCCGTTTTTCGAATTCTCGATAACGGTACCTAGTCGATTTCCGTCTCGTTTAAATCGTTTATGTTATTTATGATATGTGTGATTTGCGATTTGATATGCGAGATGTGATTATTTGTGCGATAATGTGTTCGATATGAGCTATGTGATAATTGTGATTTTATGTGTGTCGTCTAAGTGTTCGAGGATCTCTTCAATTATGAGAAATTGAACGAGACCTTGAAAGTCGTGTAAGTCGGTGGATATTGGAACAATGTCGAGCCCTTGGTCTTATGAAAAGACCTCGGACGATAAATTGTGTGTTGTGATTTAATTGTCAAGTTGTCGAGCTTGTTAATCGCTGTTTTGATGTTCGAATTTTTAAAAATAGCTCGCTGCTTGAAACGATGTGAAATTTTGAGGGATGTGTTATCTGTTCATATTCTGCCTTGTGTAAAATTTTCATAATTTTTGGAGGCCTGTAGCTATTTTTAATAATTAATTTGTATTCTGTCCAGAATATTGTTAAATGCATAATAAATTCATTCCTGACTGAAATGAGCTGAAATTAGAATATGTCATGCTTCTATGTCTTATATGTGTTGTGTTAAATTTTCAGAATTTTTGGAGCTGATTTGATATGGATAATATTTTATTTATTGATTCTGCAGAAGTGTTGTTTGAATTTTTAAAAATCGGTTACTGCATGGAAAATTCTGAAATTATACTGAGAGTCATATTTTAGGTGTTTTATCATTTTTGTAAAAGATGAGAATTTTTAGAGTCTGTTTTGTTTCAGTTTGGGTTTAAATTCGATAAACTGCTGTTGCTCGTTGGAATTTTTAAAAATAGCAGCAGTTATCATTTAAGGCTGAAATTTTTATAAGTGGACTTTAGCATGCTGTTTGTGGTTGTGTAAAATTTTCAGGTTCAGATTCGGTCATTAAGTCCGAGTATGAATTAATGTGCCCATTTTGCTGATATGCTGTTCGAATTTTATAAAATAGGGTATTTTGAGTTTAAAGCTGAAACTTTGTGGTTTTACATGTTGCTGGAAGATGAAATTTTGGATAAATTTTCAGAGCTTAATTCGTAGGGTAGCTTGACCATCTATTTTCATGCGATTAAATGATTTCTATTTCCGAACATGATTTTTATGAAAGTTGGGAATCGACTTGCTTTTCGTTTTGATGTGAGTTTGACTTGGTCAATCCTTAGATGGATTTATGTGAACTCCCATATGTGGTTTGGTCGAGTTTAGTGCCGAGTCTTAGTGTTCCAACATCCACAGGACTTCACGAACTACTTAGTCGAAACAAGTTCGACTAGGTCTGTTTTGTGTTTTCCGATTTAGTCACGATATTGATTGTAGGATCTTGACATAATGTAGGTGTTTGAGGAGTCAAGCCTCAACCTACGACTATTCTGAATTGCTGTCATCAGTCCGAATCCAGGTGGGTTGTTATTCTAAAATTATCTATGCATATGTGTGATTTAATTGTGTGAAAAATTTGGTATGATCTATGTATGCATGTGAACATGTAGCCTATCGATGTGAGATGTTACGGCCGTCGGTACGGTTGTCCCCGTCGAGTTACGGTACGGTGCCCTTGTGTGGCAATCTCCTTTAAGTCCTGATATGGCCGTACCCTTGTGAGGTACGTAAGCCCATATGGAAGGCCGTGTCCGTTACAGTGGCACGTACTCCCGCCTTCGGGTAATGAATCCCCGTTCTGCGGCTAGCGATAGATGTGCACATGAGTAAGGTTAAATGATGTGATTTTGATTAGGAGATGAGACATGTTGTGATCATTGTTTATGTTTATGCTGCGACCATACCATTGTTATGTTATTCATATGCATAGTGTGAGTACGATATTTAACTGTACTCACTCCCACCTGCTCTTCACGAATGCAGGTTAAGCAGCTTGCGGGTGACGAGACGAGATGACGAGTGGTGGTTATATTATTATTTATTGCTTTATTAACCTTGCTTCCGCTTAGTTCATGAACTCATGTTGAATTTGGATTTTTTTGGTTATGTCATTTCGGAACATGGAGTTATGAATTATCTTTTATGAATTGGAACCTAATGAATGCTAGATTGGTTTATGGTTTATTATTCGTGCATGCTGCCTTTATTTGCTGTGTTAGCATTTTTGGATAAAAGCTTTTGGTAGGTTGAGTAGCGCCCACTGAGTTTTTAATTAAATTAATGTTTGCGAAAAAATTTATTTTGGTTTTTATTAAATAAATTCGATAAATCTTTCCAAATAAAGTGGGGCGTTACATTCCAGGAGCTCAAGAAGAGGCTTACGACGGCTCCAGTGCTGACTATTCCGGATCCTACTCGAGGTTTCACCATCTACAGTGATGCCTCGAAGCAGGGTCTTGGGTGTGTGCTGATGCAAGATGGCCAAGTCGTTGCGTACGCTTCACGTCAGTTGAAGCCCCATGAGCAGAATTACCCGACGCACGACCTAGAGTTGGCAACGATTGTGCATGCACTCAAGATATGGCGCCATTATCTGTATGGTGGTCGGTGTGAGATCTTTACCGATCACAAAAGTTTGCAGTATATCTTCACATAGAAGGAGCTCAACATGCGCCAGAGGCGATGGTTGGAGCTTGTGAAAGATTATGACTGCACCATACAGTACCATCCGGGGAAGGCGAACGTGGTAGCAGACGCCCTAAGCCGTAAGGTGAGGGGTGAGTCAGTCTGCTCGATCACCGATCAGCGCCAGCTTATCCGAGAGTTTGCCCGGATGCAGATTGAGGTTGTAGATTCACTTCCTAAGGAGATTTCGGGGAGTGTTAGCTCGATGCGAGTTCAGCCCATGCTGAGAGACAGAATCCGGCGGGAGCAATCCTGCGATCAGTTCATTCGCACTTTAGAGGCGAAGGTTCACGCCGGAGGCATAGAGGGCTTTTATCGAGGCACAGATGGAGCCTTGGAGTTCAGAGGCCGCATTGTCGTGTCAAAAGTCAGGACTTTACGCAAGGAAATCCTGACTGAGGCCCACAGTGCGCCATATTTAGCCCACCCTGGGAGTACCAAGATGTACCACGACCTGAAAAGGTCGTTCTGGTGGCGAGGAATGAAGAGAGATGTAGCAGACTTCGTGAAGAAGTGCTTGGTGTGTCAGCAAGTAAAGGCCGAGCACAAGAGTCCCATAGGTCTGCTACAGCCACTTGAGATTCCCAGCTGGAAGTGGGAAGAGGTTACCATGGACTTCGTCACGGGACTACCTAAGTCGTCCGAGCACCACGATGCGATTTGGGTAGTGGTAGACAGACTGACGAAAGTTGCGCATTTCATGCCTGTAGCGATGACCATGACGATGGATCAGTTTGCCGAGATATATACCCGTGGTGTTATTCGACTCCACGGAGTGCCCATTACGATCATCTCCGATCGAGATCCCAGATTCAGCAGTCGATTCTGGGAGAGTTTGCATGAGGCAATGGGCACCCAGTTAAAGTTTAGTTCGGCTTACCATCCAGAGACGGACGGCCAGTCCGAGAAGACGATCCAGACGCTCGAGGATATGCTCCGAGCCTTAATTCTGGACAGAGGTGCTAAGTGGGAGAAGTGGCTGCCACTAGCTGAGTTCGCCTATAACAACAGTTATCAGGCATCTATTCAGATGGCTCCCTACGAAGCACTTTACGGCCGCAAGTGTCGATCGCCCCTGTATTGGGATGACGTCGGAGAGCGACAAGTACTCGGTCCAAAGTTGATCGAGGAGACAGCTGAGCAGGTAGCCTGGATCAGAGAGAGGCTCAAGACAGCTCAGAGTCGGCAAAAGTCCTCAGCCGACAAGCATAGACGAGAGATGCACTTTGAGCCCGGAGATCATGTATTCCTGAAGGTTCGACCGATGAGAGGTGTCGTTCGCTTCGGGAAGAGAGGGAAGTTGCATCCTCGCTATATAGGCCCGTTCGAGATTCTCGAGCGAGTGGGCGAAGTCGCCTATCGATTGGCTCTGCCTCCCGAGTTGGCTGGCGTGCACAACGTGTTCCACGTTTCGATGCTACGCCCATACGTGTGCGATCCCGAGCATGTGCTTCAGCACAGCGAGATTCAGCTTTAGCCAGATTTGACTTACGAGGAGCAGCCGGTAGCGGTTCTGGATCGAAAGGTCCTTCGGCTCAGGAACCGAGACGTTCCCCTCGTTCGTATCAGGTGGAATCGCTACGGAGATTCAGATGCCACATGGGAGCGCGAGGTAGAAGTTAGAGCTCGTTTTCCAGATTTTGAGTTCTGATATGTACCCAGTTGTATATATTTTCAGCTCTTGTATGTATTTCTCCAGTTTAGCATTTCCGAGGACGGAAATATTTTTAAGGGAGATAGATTGTAATAGCCCAGTTCTGTATTAATAAAAATGATAGTTTTTAGTTCTCAGTTGAACTATTTCTTTTTATTAATACTGCTCGTCTTGAGTTCCGAGCCCAGTTATCAGCTATTCAATCTCAGTTATTAATTCCGGTCCATTTATTTTAGTAATGGATTTTATTCAGTCGGAATTAGTTATTTCAGTTGTCGAATAATCAAAACCGAGTTTGTTTCGATAAATCGTCCAAGTTTAGCCGTGTCCGGAACCGAGTTGTTCGGTCGCGGGTATCGCGCCTAGTTCGCGCCTAGCCAATTCTCGAGCCCTAGTTGTCTCGAGTCTTGTTCGAGCCCTAGCCATGCTCATAGCCTTACTTAGAATATTTCTAAGTATGAGATTATATTTGTCAAGCCTTGGATGTTATTCCCTCGGTCTAGTATACCGCACCTAGTTCGTGCGTGGCCCCGAGATCACTCGCGCCTAGGGTTCGCGAGTTCGGGCCAAAGCCGTGCCGAGTTCGCACCATGTCATGACCAAGTATTGAGGGGATTTTCCTAGGTTTGGTGGCACCTAAGTGTGGCCATTTTTCAGCCCTAGCCTAGGGTTAGCCCCGGTTCAAGTGCATTCCAAGCCGGGCCATGAGTCGCGCCCTAGCACCCGCACCCTAGCCCCGCGCGAGTCAAGTATGGTGGCCCAAGTCATGGCCAAACACCTTTGGAATTTTCCTAAGTGTGGAGAACTCTTTTTCCAGCCCTAAGCATGTGGCATAATCGGCCCAAGTGTTTTTCTCGCGCGCAGCCCGGGCCAGCAGTTCCCGCGCCCAGCCCGCGCCTAGCTCGCGCCCAGGTCGCGCCCAGGGCCCAGCAGCGCCCAGGCCCAGCGCTGGCAGCGCACCAGCCCACTTCTCGAGCCCAATGTGGAGTTTTTCGGCCCACTTCCCCAGGGCCCAACCTCATGCGTGTATTAAGAGATTAATTAGGGATTAATTCAGCTTAATTATCCCTAAGAAAGGATTAAGGGCAATCACATGGCTATTAGCATTTTTTTATTGGTAGTGGGCTTGAGTGGGGGCATTGTTTAATGCTTGGCCTTGTCCCTTAGTGGTGCCACTCCCTTGGGAACGTCCAGAGCTGACCAAAACCTGCCAAAGCACCAGGATTCTCCTCCAAGTTCGTGCATGTCAGCCCAAACCCCATCACCCTTGTCCCATGCGCATGTGTAGTGCATTTTGTCCCAATTTTGTGAGCCTTGTGCACCTTGTATCCTCCGCCCATATTCTCTATACAAGGGATGTCCTCAGCACTTCCCCAGCTCTTGGACACATTAATCACTTATCATATTTGAGGGGAAAACAAGAGAAAAACGAAGTGTGCCTTAGCCCAAGCCGCGCACGCACATTGACCCCGGGGAAGAGGAAGCTCGGCTAATTCGTGCTCCAGCCTTTCATCTCGAGTCTTAGCATCTTCCAAATATTATTTTGGATTTTTCTAAGTCCCATGAAGCTATCCTCCTCAGCCATTCAAGCCCCAAAGCCGAGACCAAGTTCCTAGGGCCGCGAGATCCCCGAGCAAAGTCCTTTGGCACCATTTCGACTTTTGAGCAAGGTTAGCTCGTGACAACCATTTTTCCTAACTTATTCATGATAAAATAAGATTTATCATGTACAAAAATGATGCCATGCACGAGAAGAATATGGAGATTTGGATTTTTGAAGATTTAAGCCCTAATTTCGTAAGTTATGGTACATGCATGATATGGCCGAGATTAGCATCTTAAAAATCCTCAAAAATCATGAGTATGACATGGTTAAAACAGTTTCATGCTTTGAGTTCATTTGTTCGGTCAATTTGTTAAGTGAAATCGAGCCATTTTCACCCCCGAACCTAAGTATATGTGCATGCATGTATTGACCAATGTTCTAGCCTCATTAGCCATGATTTTTGATGTATATCATTCGGCCCTAGGTCAATTTTCATGTTGAGCATGTTCATTTTTGTGCCCTAGGGTGGCCTCGTGCCTAATCGGCCCTATAAGCCCACCACCAAATCCAACCGAGGTCCCTCAGTGACTTTTGGCATTTTTGAGCATTTTATGTCATATTAGGTTGATTTGGTTCAGTAGTCCCCGGCAAAGTTGCCGGAAGTTTGGCAAAGGACCGGCTAGGGTCACCAGCCGCGCCAGTCGCGCGTGCCGTGCCCGTGCCGCGTCGCAGGGGCCAGGCAGTGCCCCTGTCCGTGCCCGCGCCTAGCGCTCGCGAGGCACCGCAGTCCCCAGTGCACGTGACAGCGCCCAGCCGCGCCTGTCCGTGCCAGCCCGCGAGGTCTCAGCGCCAGTCGCGCCAGAGCACCTCCGATAGCGCCCGGCAGTGTTGTCCCAGTGTCATGCACGCGTGATCCCGAGCCAGTCGCTCGTACCACGCGGAGTCGACCTCGGGTCGTGCCAGCAGCGCATCCGAGTGTCCAGTGCCGTGCTGTAGTGACCCTGAGTCAGGTCCAGAGGCCTCGGGACGTGCCCAGCAGCACGCCCGAGTAGTCAGTTAGCCCGGGACGTGCCCAGCAGCATGCCCGCGTGCCCAGGGTCGCCCGGTAGCACCCTGACAGCCCTAGCCGCGCCCGAGCCGCGCGAGTAGTGTCTGGCCACATCCGTTCTCGCGCCAGTCGCACTCGGGTCGTGCCAGCCGCACGCCCAGTGCCCAGTCAACCCGGGTACGCGCCAGTTCCCGCGTCCCTCGTGCTCGACCGTGCCCAGCAGCACGCCAGCACACCCAGTGACTCTCGGTCGTGCCCAGCCGCACCTAGTGGCACCAGTCGTGCCAGGGCCCGTGCCAGCCGCACAG
Source organism: Striga asiatica (assembly GCA_008636005.1). Lineage (NCBI taxonomy): Eukaryota > Viridiplantae > Streptophyta > Magnoliopsida > Lamiales > Orobanchaceae > Striga > Striga asiatica. Next base: position 38,078 of record BKCP01008148.1, on the reverse strand, counting down.
CCCGCGCCCAGCAGCGCCTAGTACCGTGCCCGGTCGCACCCAGCTAGTGCCCAGCGCCGTGCCATGGCCCCAGCAGGCCCGGCACGGGATCGAGCCCGGCCAGTCCGAGCAGCCCGTGACCAACCGGTCCAGTGTGACCCGGTGGTCCAACCGGGTCCGGTCCAGCCCGACCCGGTTCAGCCAGTTAGCGAACCGGCCGGTTTAGCCGGCGGTTCGAGTCCGTTTTGGTTCGTGATTTTCGGTCCGAGTCTTATTCCGAAATTTAAGTATTTTTCCGAGCCAAACCAGATCAGTTAAGCATATCAGTATTATTTCCGGACTTAGAATTATTTCTGTGAACCCTTAGAGCGTTCCTTTATATCCGGATGAGTAATCTGATAGAGTAGAGCATCCTAGCATATTTTTGAGCATATGACGAGCATAGTACTTAGTATATTTGTTTGCTTATATTTTTATGTAGCTTGAGGAGTCAGCTACCAGCACAGCCGCACTTACTCATTTTCAAAACCGATCAGGTGGGGACCCAGTCTGGGTTATACATTGAGTTTAATAGTCGATATCACGTTCAGGTATGTATATGAGTTTTATCCACTTTGGGTTAAGGCCAAGTTTGCCTTCCCTAAGTTCTGGTGGTGGCCCAGTTTGCCCTAGTTATACCATCAGAGTGTGCACACGGTTACCGGCCAGAGTGTTCCGGGAGTTACCGGCCAGAGAGTTCCGGGAGTTACAGTTTACTTATATATACCAGTTTGTGATATCATTATTAATATTGTTGTTTACTTTAGAATGGGTTTTTATGGAGTACAAGTGGACCGTACTCACCCCCACTTTATATTTTCAGACGGCAGGGTCGGCGGGCAGGCGTGAGTCAAGCTGTGGTGGTGGTGGTCTTGAGTTCCGCACGAAAGCTGTTCCCGGGACATTTGTTTAAACTGTTTGTAAACTAAATAATTCCACGCATTTCAGACTTCCGCTATGATTGTGTTTATTTTCGAACATGCATGATGCTATTTTCAGACTTAAATAATTTTACCCGGTTCGCCAGTACGAACGGGTCCAGACTAATATGCATGATTCGTAAAAATATAAACCTGAATTCTTTAAGTCTAAACCAGTTGTTAGACCTAGGTTAAAGAAACGGGTTTTTAAGCAGAAAATTCCTTAGCAGCATCCCGAGATAGTTTGCAAATGATTTCGAAAAATTTATAAGCGTTTTCGAAAGAGTTAAAATTTGCGAAAAATTGGCCCTAGTTAGCGGGGTGTTGCATAGGATGTGCGGTTAGGATATTTACGGTCACCATGTGCGTTAGTTTGATGATGTCCCCGGAGTGAGTTCATGAAGGATTGTTATGCTAAACCCTGCAGGCGGATTAAGTTCCGGCATAATAAGAATATGATGACCGAGCGCTAGCTTCGGTGAAATAATAATAAATTAATTAATTCTTGATTGTTAGTAATCGAATTAATTAATGGACATTATATCTTAAACGTGGGGAGGTAAATCGAGTAATTATTATTGGAGTCTCAAATGTAATTTGGGCTAGGAAAAGGGAGTGCAATAATATAATGTTGGTGGCCCATTAATATTATTTAATTAATTAGAGGAATGGGCTTGGCACACAGTTAGTCTAATTAATTAAGGAGCATTTTTCCTAATCTACTAAGGGTCCCTACTGTAACTCTATATATACATCATTAAGCTCATGAGAAGAGAATCCCAATCTCATTCTAACGAGACACGCCCCGTGCCTCTCTCTCTCTCTCTCTAGATCTCATTCGAGCTTTATCTTCTTCTTGTTGCTCCACTGTTACAAGTAGAAGAAGAGTGTATTGAGTAATACAGTAGAAGATCTGTAGGTAAACTGAGACGAAATATATTTTCACCTACAGAACTAACCGGAAGTCCGATTGAGACATATAGCATACCCAGACGACCGTCTAGACGAGAGATTTCTATCGCCGCCAAGATCGCCGAAATGGACGCCGCACGCGCCCTCACGTGCCGCCAGAAGCTCGAAGGCTGCAAAGTTTCGTTTTGATCTGTTTGCATCCGTTTGATCCGATTTTGATCTGATCTTGTTCGTGCGACCCAAGACGTGATTTGCGGTGAATCAATTGTGGTCTACCGTTCGTGGTCAACCAGATCTACATAAATTTTAAGCCGTAAGTTCTCTACGTCAAACCTTTAGATCCGCTGCGCATCGGTTTACGTTTGCTATTGAATTCGTGACTTGTACATAACGAGATCCTCACAGATCCCAACACTGAGGTGATGGGCTGCAAAGACTTTGCAAGAGGCTGAGAAGGAGCTGAGGCAAAGTGTTTGTGATAGTTCTCCAATTGCTGGGCACAGATCACAGTTTCCCCATAGGGAAGGTCTCCCTGGCTAGTGAGGTGCATGTAGAGGTCGGGGCGGAGGCCGTCACGGAACTGAGTGGCCTTCTTAACCTCGGTGTCCACCAGTGTTTGAGCAAAGTCGCTCATGCGGGCGAAATCCTTCTCGTACTCATCAACAGTCCGGGTCCCCTGCGGAGATCCCAAAACTCACGCTGCATCTGCTTCTGGTAGCTGAGAGGGTAATACTTCTCGAGTATCACCTCCTTCATTCTGTCCCAGGTAAGATTGGTGCGCTCACCATGCCTGAGTCTCCAGTGGTCATACCACCAGGTGTCAGCATCTCCCTCTATCTAATACTCAACACAGACAATCTTCTGCTCATCGGTGCACATCAAGAGATTGAACATCCGCTCTAATTTGCGTATCCATTCAGCCACGGCTGTGGGCCCCTCAACCCCGGTGAAAGCCGGTGGGGTCAGCCGCTGGAACTTAATAACTGTCTCACGGTGGTCATCCTGATGAGGTGAAGGTGGAGGTGGAGGCGGGGTTTGCTGATTGCAGTTGCGGGTGTTGCGATTTGCCATAGTTCTACATCGAATATGCCGAAAGAATTTGGCACAATAATTATCAAGGGAAATCTAGAGTTCGCCAAGAAGCACTAGAGTTCAAAAAATTTCAAAATAGGTGGATAAACTCCTAAGCCCCAAATCACATCATATCATATTATCTCAATTATCAGCCAACACTTAAGCAATTTTAAATTCACTTATGAAACTCATACCTGAGTTGGGCGAGGCACGACGGAAGCGGGTGGTCATATACTACAACATATCATGCAAGTATTTCACAGAGTTCACAAAATTTCACATATACCAGTCTACAGAAACGCAGACTAGCTCTGATACCAAACTGTAACGCCCCACTTTGATTTTAAAGAAATTTCGTACTTTCAGAAAAATCAGAATAAATTTTTCGAAATTTAATTCAAACATATTTAAGGCGTTACTCATTTATTTCAAAGTCAATCATCAAACTCAATCATCAACAATATTTCCAACTCCCAAAACGGGTTTTCCAAAAATTTATAAATGACCCAAACCGGGTTCCAACAATATTCATAGGATCTAAGGAGCATCTCCTTAACATTATTCAAATCATAAAATCCGAAAACCATTATTTCAATAATATTCCAAGCTCATAAATCATAAAATCAGTTCACTATGCGGAAGCATAACAAGTAATAAAACCGGCCTCATAGACCGACCACTACTCGCTCTACTCCGCCGTCGTACCTGCCTCGCTTAACCTGAAACGTTAATTTCAGGTGGGGATGAGCACAGTTGGAAAAAGTAGTGCTCACCACTATGCAGTAAACCATATTCAAATTATAAAAACAGTATGATCGCAGCATGTATAAAAATCAATTTATTATCCCAATCTCCTGTCATAATATCTTCATAAGATCGTCATAATATCGTCATAAGATCGTCATAAAATCAAGACTCGTGTGCATACCTACGCATAGACTACTGCGAAGTAAAATACTAAATGCCCCTCGGGCTTCTATCGGTGCCCAAGCCAGTAGGAGTAAATCCTCAAAGGAGATTACCCAACGGGTATGTTCTATAGCTACGGGGATAGCCGTTCGACGACCGGTACAACTCACATCGAAGGCTACATGGTTCACATGCACACATTGATCATACACACATAAAACAACAATTTATTGCATAGCAAATTTTCAAATAAAACCCACCTGGTAACTCGGTATAAAAGGCACACAAACAGGTCGGTAGGTCGAGGGCTCGACTCCTCAAACACCTACATTAAGTCCAGATGCTATAATCAACATCTATTTTGACTTAAACGGAAAACACAATCACACTTAGTGGAACTTGATTCGACTAAGTTGTTCGTGAAGTCCTGTGAACGTTGAAACACTTAGACTCGACACTAAAACTCAACCAAATACACATGGGAGTTCAAATAATCCAAAACAAAGATTGACCAAGTCAAACACTCAAAGGAACGGAAGTCGAGTCGATTTACAGTTTTTAATACAAAACCATATATTTGAAAATACTAGTTTTTGAATCACAAAAACAAGTTGGTCATGTTATCAAACGAGTTAGGCTCTGAAATTTTAATCAAAATTTCACCTCCTAGAACTTAGTATAACCACAAATTTTCAGCCCCAAAATCAAAGTATGCTATTTTATATAATTCGAGCAAGTTTATGGCAAAAACGAGCATAAATTAACAACCAAACCAAATGAATGATTCATACTCTGAAATGTTTATCCAAGAAACCTCAGCTAGAAAGTAACAGAATGTAAAAATCTCAGCTTAAAACACCTAACATGTGATTTAATAAAATTGCTACAACATTCAGTAGTTTTTGAATTTTCAACAAAACTGAACCTAAATGAACTCTAAAAATTTTAATATTTTAACAACATGTAAATCACAACAAAGCAGGCACTTCAATCAAAAATCAGAATTTTTCAGCATCAGATCAATTTTTCACAATTAAAGCAAATTTCTGGCAGAAATATAAAATAATTTATTTACCCAAGCTAATAGAGTCCAAAAATTATGAAAATTGTCCACAACATCTAAACATGCCAGAGACACAACATACTCGAATTTCAAACAATTTAGAGTACACATCAATTTTTTATGCATTTAACATGAATCTGACCAGAAATCATTTTAATTTACTAAAATAGCTACAGAATACATAAAATTATGAAATGTTTACAAAAGCTTCATAATCAACAGAGGCAATTATTCCCAAAATTTCACATTGATTGGATCAGTATGCAATTTATTATGATTTTATCAAATATTCAGTAGCTAGTTCGATTCGAAAAAATCATAAACGACTCAATGCTCGTCCAATTCGTCCAAGGCCTTCGCCATAAGACCAAGAACTCAATAAGGTTCCATTTTCCACAGTACTAAACATGAATGACGAGATCTCGTTCGATTTCTCAAAATTGAAGAGCTCGTCTACACACATTCAACATATATATTGAACCAATTACAAACACATAAAATCATCGGCACTTATATAATCATAGAACACATTCAAACGACACTTAAACATGAAATCAAAATAAATACATATGAAGCAAAAAAGACGTAAGGTTCAAGCCGTCGGTACCATTATCGGAAAACGTTCGAAAGACGGGACAAACGAGGGTTGACGGCTCGAACAACAACACGCGGCTCGCGAGGGGGAGAAGCGGCTGCTCGCGGCGGCCTGAGTGCGTGATTGAGGCAGAGCAGCGGCGGTCGGGAGGGCGCTACGACTGGTGGTCCGCGGCTTGCAGATCACGAACGGAGGAGGAGGAAGTCGCCGGCGAAGTTGCAGTGATCGTGGGGTCGCCTGTGCGTGATGCTGGGGTCGCTGAGCTCGCTGAAAGGGGTTGGTCGCGGCGTTTAATCGCTGCTGGGATGTTGCTGCACGGAGCCGGAATCACCGGAGTTGCAGGCGCGGGCGACAGGGTGACTAGTTCTCGACGGAAAATAACCCGACGAGAAGGGACGAGCACAGATTGATGGCGATCGGAGATGGTGACAGGAAGAGAAAATCGCAAAGAAAAGTTGATGGCGTGATGATGGACGATCGGATTTCAGAGAAAGGGAGGGGAAGCGGGATGATGAGGGGAAACGACGATCGGGAAAAATATTTCTCTTCTCTGCGCGATAAAAATCGACGAGAGATGAATCTGACTGCGGGTTGAGTTCTTAAGGTTTGAGCGAAAAATATAGATCGAGACTTAGGGTAAAAAGTCTTGTCCCACAAGACACACACTAACACACACTCACGCGGGCTCATGAATTTTGGTGCGGTTTTTTCAAGAAGTTAGGCCGGTTCATACGAGGGCTCGAGAAAAATAAATCGGCTCTCGGGATCGATTTTTGATCAATTAAAATTAAAATAAAAATCGTGTATGATATATATTAACACACTTTATTTAAAAAAATAAAAATTTTAATAACGAAATTAAATTACGCAATTAGACAATTAATTACAATTAGCCAAATAGTAGTACTTTGACATATACATAATACACATTATTTATTGAATAAATTATAACAACATTTAGACATCTAGGCATTTAATTGCAAATTGACAAATAAATAATATCTAGACAATTAGGCATTTAATCGCAATTGAACAAATAAATAATACTTGACATTCAATAATAATAATAATAATAATAAGGCATAATGGCAAAAAAATACACGACTTTTACTTGATTGGTCATTTAATCACGACTTTCAAACCTTGGCAAATAAAAACATGACCTTTACATTCTTGGAAACTTGATACACGGATTTAACGTCCGTCAACGGAAAGCTGACGTGGGTCTGACTCAGCAAACAGAAGCCAAATCATCAGTTAAACCTTGGCAGTTTAATACACCACCTTTGGTTTTTTGGCAAACCGAAACACGAACTTACCCTTTTTTGGCAAAAAGCTGCCACATCATCATTTTATTTTATTTTTTATTTAAATTCATTAAATTTACTTTTATTATTTTTATTTATTTTAATTCTACTTTTATTATTCAAATTATGTTTACAATTTAAATATATAGTGATTAAAAACAAAAAATAAATAAATATATATAATTTTATTTAATTTTTAATTTATATATTTTATTTTATTCTAATTTTTAATATTTAATGTATTCAGTATTTAATTAATAAATAATAAAATAAATTAATATTAATATAGTAAATAATGAATAATAAAAAA
>BKCP01008148.1:17673-28681 GCA_008636005.1 Striga asiatica | reverse complement strand
CTTTCCTCTCCAATTATGCCGAGGTATACAAGTCTTAGAATGTTAAGGGATGCAAGAACTATCACCAACTGAGATGGGAGGGCTTAAATAGGCTGATGGGGCGGAATTCACTAGGTGGGAGTGGGGAATCTCTCATTATTTTAAGTGTATGGACTTAGTGGTCTTGGGGCATGAATGCATGGTCAAAAGCACGGTTTTTGGGACACTTTAATAGTATAATAATGGGTCACAAGGGGTCTGGACAGAATGGAGCATGCATGGGGGACAAACTCTTACAAGGGTGAATAAAATATTCAAAGACCCATGCTCCACTTTGCAAGCTTAATGGAGTTGACTTTGCTTAATCTTTCTTAGGGCTAATTAAGCTTAACATAACCCTTATTAAGTCCCTAACATTCGCCACTAATGGTACATGAAAGAAGTGGGCCGGACCTCCTCCATTAGGGCTCAAAATGGTGGGCTGGCAGTGCTGCCGCTGGGCTGCTGGGGCGCGGCACTGGGCCTGGGCGCGAGAGGCTGCTGGGCTGCGCGGGGACGTGCTGGGCTGGCACGGGTAGCGGGCTGCGCGCGGGAAAAAGGGCTGCTCGCGTGTGGTGGTCTTGGGCCGAGTCATAAGGCACTCCAAGGGTCCAAGAACACTAAGAATTATTTCCAAACTTTTTCCAAGGCTTTGGCACGGCTTGGACAATGCTTGGAGGCCTTGGGCGCGGCTCGAGGCGCGATGGCGAGGCACGGGCGCGGGGGCTCGGGGCTCGGTTATGCTATAAGGATTCGATTTTAAATGATCAAGACTTGACTTTGGTATTATAATACACTTAGAAAAATATTCTAAGTATAAAAATACCAATACTTGGCTATGCTCGGGATTTACCCGAAAATTAACTCGGAACCAAACTAGGGTTCGGAGTCGATAAATTCTCGAATTGACTTGCTATTATTTACCAACCCAAATTAATGGATTAATCTTAACTTATACCTGAGATAGAATTATTCAAAGAATAATTTATCATGTTTGAGCATTTAGCATAAATAATATAGCTCGATAATTTCTGAAAATTACGGATTTCACTTATAGTCGAGCAGTGAAACCGTTCTGAATATTATTATTGTTTTGGGGCGTTACAACCTATCCTCCTTAAAATATTTCCATCCTCGGAAATACAAAACTAAGGTTCTAGGCCAGAACTCCTACTACATAACTATATACATCAAAACATAAAAATATAAAGTACATATATGCACAACTGAAAAATATCAAAACTCGAAATCTGGATAACGAGCTCTGATCTCGGCCTCTCTCTCCCAAGTGGCTTTCGACTCGTCGTGGCGACTCCAGCAAACTTTGACGAGCTCTATATCTCTGTTCCTCAGCCGACGGACCTTTCGATCCAGAACTGCTATCGGCCGCTCATCATACGTCAGGTTCTGCCCGACCTCTAGCCCGTCAAAGTTCACTACGTGGCTCGGGTCATACACGTACTTCTTCAACATCGACACATGGAAGACGTTGTGTACACCCGAGAGCTCTGGGGGTAATGCCAGACGATAGGCGGTGACACCAACTCGTTCGAGAATCTCAAAGGGCCCTATGAATCGGGGCTGCAGCTTCCCTCTCTTCCCGAAACGGACAACGCCCTTCATCGGCGTGACCTTCAGGAACACTTTATCTCCCTGCTCGAACTCAAGCTCCCTTCTACGCTTGTTAGCGTAGGCCTTCTGTCGGCTCTGAGCCTCTCTCAATCTCTCTCGGATCTCGGCGACCTTCTGCACTGTGTCCTCGATCAGCTTGGGACCGAGAACCTGCTTCTCGCCGACCTCATCCCAATAAAGGGGTGAGCGGCACTTGCGACCGTATAAAGCTTCGAACGGCGCCATCTTGATCGACGAGTGGTAACTGTTGGTATAGGCAAACTCCACAGTGGATATCAACTGCTCCCACGAACCACCATGCTCAAGGACACAAGCTCGGAGCATGTCCTCAAGCGTCTGGATGGTCCGTTTCGACTGATCGTCGGTCTGTGGATGATAGGCGGAGCTAAACTTCAGCTTCGTCCCCATGGACTCGTTCAAACTCTCCCAAAAATGTCCGGTAAACCGGGGATCTCTATCTGATATAATCTCGGCTGGAATGCCGTGGAGTCGAACGATTCCCTGGAGATACACATCGGCCAGCTGCTCCATGGACCTGTCCATCCTGACAGGCATGAAATGGGCCAACTTCGTCAGTCGATCCACAACTACCCATACTGCGTCATGATGCTTAGCCGACATCGGCAAACCCGTGACAAAGTCCATGGTCAGCTTCTCCCACTTCCACTGCGGGATCTCTAAAGACTGTAAGAGACCCGGTGGAACCTTGCGCTCCGCTTTCACTTGCTGGCAGATCAGACACTTCTCAACAAACTCGGCGACATCTCTCTTCATCCCCTTCCACCAGAAGGACCTTCTCAGGTCGTGATACATCTTGGTGCTACCGGGGTGCGCCAAGTAAGGAGCATTATGCGCCTCAGTCAAGATCTCCAATTTCAGAGCCTCGACATTTGGCACGACAATCCTTCCCTTATACTCCAAGGCACCATCTGTGCCTCGGTAGAAACCTTCAACTCCTCCGGCATGAATCTTCGCCCCCATCGAGCGAATGAACTCGTCGAAGGCTTGATCCCGCCGGATCCTGTCTCGCAACGTGGGCCACATTCTCATCGCTTGAATACCTCCCACAACTAGCAACTTGGGAGGTGATTCGACCACCTCTAGCTGCATCCGGGCGAACTCATGAATCAACTGACGCTGCTGAGTGATCATACAGGTCAGCTCGCCCTTTCCCTTCCGGCTGAGGGCGTCAGCAACTACGTTCGCTTTACCCGGATGATAGTTGATGGTACAGTCATAATCTTTCACCAGCTCCAACCATCGCCGCTGGCGCATGTTGAGCTCCTTCTGGGTGAAGATATACTGTAAGCTCTTGTGGTCTGTGTAAATCTCGCAATGGCCCCCGTACAAATAGTGCCTCCAGATCTTCAGGGCGTGAACCACTGCTGCCAACTCAAGATCGTGAGTCGGGTAGTTCACCTCATGCGGCTTTAGCTGACGGGAAGCATAAGCCACAACCCTGCCGTCTTGCATCAAAACACAGCCTAGACCCTACTTCGAGGCATCACTATAGATAGTGAAACCCTGTGTGGTGTCCGGAATGGTCAACACGGGTGCCGTCGTAAGCCTCGCTTTGAGCTCCTGGAAGCTCGACTCGCAACGACTATCCCACTCAAATTTCACCGATTTCCTCGTCAGACGAGACAAGGGCAAGGCAATCTTCGAAAATCGCTCGATGAAGCGTCTATAATAGCCTGCCAACCCGAGAAAACTCCGAACCTCGGTGGCATTTCTCGGCGTCGACCAGTTCCTAACGGCTTCAATCTTTCTCGGGTCAACCTCAATCCCTCTGGAGGTGACAATGTGGCCTAGAAAAGCCACTCGGTCAAGCCAAAATTCGCATTTGGAGAACTTGGCGTACAACTTCTCATGCCTAAGAGTCTCTAAAACTGTCCTCAGGTGCTCCTCATGCTGCTCCGGGCTGCTGGAATAGACCAAAATGTCATCAATGAAGACGATGACAAACTGGTCCAGGAATGGATGGAAGACACGGTTCATGAGATCCATGAATACCGCTGGCGCATTGCTCAAGCCAAACGGCATCACAACGAACTCATAATGGCCGTATCGGGTTCTGAAAATAGTCCTGGCCACATCGGCCTCTCTGATCTTCAGCTGATGGTAGCCAGAGCGGAGATCGATCTTGGAAAAGACGTTGGCTCCCCTCAGCTGATCGAATAGATCCTCAATTCTGGGAAGCGGATACTTGTTCTTCACCGTCAACCGGTTCAAATCCCGGTAGTCGATGCACATCCTCATAGACCCATCCTTCTTCTTGACAAAGAGGACAGGGGCTCCCCAAGGTGATACGCTCGGTCGGATGAAACCGAGACTCAAAAGCTCCTGAATCTGAGCCTTCAACTCCTGAAGCTCTTTCGGCGCCATGCGATACGACGCTTTCGACACTGGTCCCACTCCGGGGACCAAGTCGATGGTGAACTCCACCTGGCGGTTAGGTGGTCCTTCCGGGAGCTGATCGGGAAAAATGTCCACAAACTCTCGGACAATGGGAATATCTCCAGGAGACAGCTTCTCTGAAGACTCCCCAATGATATTGACAAGAAATCCCTGACAATCCTCTTGCTGCATGTACTTCGTCGCTTTCGCCATGGAAATAACGCGCGGCAAGGTTCTAGACTTTGTCCCGAAAAACGTGATGTGGTCTCCCTCATATAAGTGTAGCGTCACCTCCCGGTCGCGACAATGGATGTCAGCACGGTACCTCGCCAACCAATCCATGCCAAGAATCAGGTCGAAGTCATTCATATCGATCACAAACGCGTCTACGACTAGAATTCGGCCTCCGATATCGATGCTAAGGTTCTTGGCCAGGGAACTCGTAACTATCTTCCTTCCCGATGCGATACTGATCTCGAGAAGGTCGACAGTACCCACTCCATGGGCTCCTAAGGCAGATAAACACTTGGCCGAGACGAACGAATGTGTCGCCCCGGTATCGAATAAAGCGAAGATTGGAGTATGGAACAAGGACAACATGCCAGACATGGTACCTGGCTGCTCTGCAGCCTGCTCCTGGTCGAGTGCGTAAATATGAGCGGGTGCTCCACGCTGCTGCTGCTGTCCTGGGGGTCTCTGGGCTGGCTGTCTGGGTGCTGGCTGTCTCTGAGCTGGCTGTCTCGGGGCTGGTGGTCTCTGGTCCTGCTGTGGCTGAGGACGGTCTGGGCAATCTCTGATACGGTGGCCTGGGCGGCGGCAATGGAAACATATGTCCCGCCCGGCAAGACACTCCCCGCGGTGCGGACGTCCGCAGGTAGCACAAGCCGGCAGGTCCTGTCGGGCTGGCTGGCCTCCCTGAGCTGGGCCTCTCTGTCTGCGGTTCCTCTTGTCCTTGGGACCGTCCCACTTTCTCTTGTTAGTCTGCTAAGCTGGCTGGGGTGGCAGAATAGCGGCTGGCTGTCTGGCTGGTGGCTGGGCACGGGCATCTCTCAGAATGCACGCCTCGATCTGCTGAGCACGCTCAACAGTCTCGGCGTAGTCAAGGAAGCCATTGCTGGTGATCAAGAGTCTGATGTTACTCCTCAAACCATCGAGGAACTGTGCTGCCTTCTTCTCCTCCGTATCAACAAGATGCGAAGCAAAGGCACTCTTACGAGCGAACTCGCGCTCGTACTCGTCCACTGAACGCTCACCCTGCTGGAGAGCGGCAAACTCCCGTGCCATCCTCTGCTTGAAATGGCGAGGATAGAACTTGTCCTCCAGTATCGTCTTAAACTGAGCCCATCTCATAGCGTCACGCTCATCCTCCGTACGTAGACGCCAGTAATCCTCCCACCAGTCACCGGCGGCTCCCTCTATCTGCAGTTCGGCGCACGCCATCTTGTGCGCCTCAGAAATCCCCATAATACAGAAGATCCTCTCCATCTTCCGGATCCACTCGGCCACGGCTAACGGGCCACTCTCCCCAGTGAAACGGGGCGGATCATAGGTACGAAATCGGCTGACCACAACAACCTGGTCCTGCTCAACTGGTGCCTGGGGGTCTCTACGCGGTGCCAATCTGAAATTCTGGAAACGCTTGAATTGATTAGTATAGCCGATTAAGAAATAGCCATACTACTCTTGAAATAATAAAGAGATAATATCCGAAAACACCTAGCTTGGCTAGAGTTCCGGTATACTTAAACTTTCTATGTTCTGGCTCGTACTAGAGTTCTGACTTAGTCTAGAGTCCTTGGACTTAATGGTTCTAGAGTTCTGTCTAGAGTTCTTGTCTTAACTTATCTTTCTAGAGTTCTCCATCTAGACTTATTTCTTTTCTTATAGGAGGATAGTTATCTAGGCCCCATACTTGAACTGAATTTAGCACTTGCAAAACATAAACTGAGTCAGGTGACTTACCTCGGAGTCGGCGCGGATGAGCGTGGCGTGGTCATGCTTTTCTAAACTTTGAAAGTATGCAGAAACGCAAATCTGCGCTCTGATACCACCTTCTGTCACACCCCGCCTTACTACTAGCTTTGAAAATCAGAGTAAAGTTTTTGTTTTTATTTTCGAAAGAACGTTCGAGCTGGGTTTTCGAAAATAATGACTTATTGCGGGATGTGGCAGATAAAAAACTTAAACTGAAACTTGGGCTTGCCCACAGACATAATAAAACATGCAACCAAACTGTCCACTCGCGGATTATAGAATTATACATGCATAGTCTGTACTGTCTCGCACTGTCTAGAAAACTCGCTGGCGGAAGCATCTGAAATACGAATACATAACATGCGTACATAAACTGAATAAATACACATGATCATAAATCTAGGACATAAAAATGCTGGTAAAATATGTCCGACTCTCATGACCACACTGCGCCACATCTGTGCTCATCCGGCACGCTCGACTCCGTCTCCTGAAAAACATAATGGGGGCGTGAGCAAACCACTATGCTCCGCAATGACCAGTACTGAACAAAACATCATCTATAATAACGTATCATGAAACATAAATATATAACAGCTGAAACTGTAAACTGATCTCTGATGTTTGTTCTGATCTGTGGTCAAAAGACCCTCGGCCGTAGCCGCTCGTGTGCACACGCCGATGGGGTAGAAAGGGCCTCGCCCCTCCCAACGGTCATCAGGTGGGTATAAAGGCCTCGGCCACCCAACCCGGAACTAAACTGTCTCAAACATACCCCTGCCATGGTACAGATATTATCTATGATGTGACATCCAGTACATGACCCCCACCTGCAAACTTGGAATCTGATATGCAAGTGCGGATGCTGGAGTAGCGGTCGGAGGCTCGACTCTCCTTAGGCTACATAAATATTTAAGCAAAATAATGCTAAGTATAATGCTCAGAATATTTAATTATATGCTAAAATGTTCAGACTTATCTACGCGATTAACTGGACTGGACTGGCTCGGAAAAATACTGAAATTTCTGGAACTGGACTCGGATCAGAAATCACGAATCAAAACTGACTCGAACCGCCGGTCGAATCGGCCGGTTCGCTGGCTGGCCTGACCGCCGGCTCGACTGAGCCGGGCAGTCGGGCTGGGTTCGGCTAGACCGGGCTCGGTCCCGTGCCGGGCCAGCTGGTGCCCGGGCACGGCGCTGGGCACGGCTGGTGCGACCGGGCTCGGTCCCTGGTGCCGCTGGACATGTCTTGGCGCGGACTGGCGCTGGTGGGCACGGCCAGGGGCTGCTGGCACGGCCCGGGCACGACTGGTGCCCCTCGGGTGCGTGCTGGGCACGGCCGAGGCTCGACTGAGGCGCTGTCGTGCGGCTGGGCACGGACAGGCACTGGCCAGACACTGTTGGCACGGGGAAGGCACGGACAGAGGCCACACGGGCGCTGCTGGGTGTCCCCGAGGTCACTGGGCAGTCAGGCATGCTGCTGGGACATACACCGAGGCCAATTGGGCTCAGCTGGCCCGGCTCGGGTCAGCCCTGGACTTGGCACGAGACTCTGGCACGAGACCTCGTGCACTAGGGCTTGCACGGGTGCTGCCGGGCGCCGTGCGCATGGTTGGGCACGCTGGGTGCCATGGCCACGCCTGCTGAGGCTGAACATGTGCGGGCACGAGTTACTGGCCCGGGACCACGCGCATGTAGACTAAGGACAGCGCTGCCGGGCGCTGTCGGAGGTGTTGGGCACGACTGGCGCCGTGACCTCGGGTGCGACGCGGACAGGCGCTGTGATGAAGGATCGTGTGTAACGTCTAGCTCGACTTGCTCGAAACCCGCACCGACGCCTTGGTCCCTTCGCAATAAGTTGCTAATACGCGCGCCGACGCCTTCGTACTTCGCGATAGGTGTGACGAAACTCGGATGTTGGTCCTATTTCTATCACTGTGAAGAAACTCGGATGTTGGTCCTATTCCATTCACGAACTCTATGTAAACTCACAGGAGAAAACACACGAGAACTTTGAACACAATGTTCGACTCTTTTCTATTCACTCAACCATCATAATTTCGAATGGTACATAGGTGGGTATTTATAGATACCAAATAGATCTAATCCTAGTCTAAATAGAACTCCTAATCTATGCAAATAAATAATTCCTAAGGCAACTAAACATCTAGGGAATATGGACTTTCCTAACAATTAAAAGACTAATAGAAAACTAATAGGCACATGCCTTTTATTTGGATTCCTAACCAAACTATGACTCCTAACTAAGCTAAGTAAATCACGTCCATATCCCTTGCTTGCTCCCCAAGTCGGTCGCGCACCCAAACCCTAGCCGCTCGAGATCGCGCGCCGCCTCGCCATCCCTAGTCCTTGTCGCGCGCGGTAATGCGCGCGCGCCATCTCCACGCGTCACCCCATGCCAGCGCTGCTCGACCGCGTGCCCCCGTTCGCGCGTCGTCACCAACCGCGCGAGTGCTTCGCACTCCCGCTCGCACGGCCTCACCTCCTCGCTCGTCTATCGCGTTGGTCGCGTCCCAGCCACGTGCGCGTGTGTCGCGCACGACCACTTCATCGTCCTCGTCGACCTCATCATCCCATTCGACCAATGCCTCGCGCGTGGCTTCCGTCCTCGTGCCCCACTCGCACCCGCCTATCGGGCCCATCGCTTTGACCCAATCCACTCGCGCGTTCGTGCCATCGCAGCCACGCCCCGTGCACGCTGTCCACCCTGCATCCACCCCTCGTGCACCGTTGGCCTTAGCTTGCAATCGTCGTGCGCGTGCCTCCCTTGCGCACGCCTTGCACCACTCACCCACCTTCCCGGGCACGATCGCCTTACTCTCGTCGTCGGCCCATGCCTCGTGCGCACTACTCGTCGCGCACCTCTTCTTCACTCGGCCTAGGCTCGCACGCCTCGCGGCTCGGTTGCCGCGTCGCGTCGGTACACGCGCCTTAGTGCGTGCGCACACCTTCTTAGCCCGTGCCCGAGCCCTTTCTCGCCTAACCTCTCGCCATCTCTCGAGATCTTATGCCAGCAGCCTATTTAAGCCCGTGTGCATGGTTCTCGTCCTCGGGTTCGTCGGGGTCAATGACCACATCCGCATCACGCTGCTGGCACGCTGTCGCGGGCACGGGGCTGCGGGTGCCATGCGCACGCTGGCGCGGGCACGGACTGGCGCTGGGCCGGGCACTGTCGCGCTATGTGCGCGGCCAGTGACCAAGGCCGGCCCTTGCCGGACCTCCGGCGACTTTTCCGGTGACATGCATGGCATGAGATCTCAACATGATAAAATAGGCATAAAAATGCTATGAAACACTAGTGGACCCCGGGTCCACGTGCATGTTACCCAGTAAGGCCTAAATGGCATGACCGAGTAGGTTAACTCCCGAACCAACATTCATAACTTGAAAAACTACTCAGGGCCGAATGTTATACATAAACCATGATGACTATTTATGCTAGCACTTATGCCATATCTCGCTTTCCTCTCCAATTATGCCGAGGTATACAAGTCTTAGAATGTTAAGGGATGCAAGAACTATCACCAACTGAGATGGGAGGGCTTAAATAGGCTGATGGGGCGGAATTCACTAGGTGGGAGTGGGGAATCTCTCATTATTTTAAGTGTATGGACTTAGTGGTCTTGGGGCATGAATGCATGGTCAAAAGCACGATTTTTGGGACACTTTAATTTCATCTCCGTTTGCAACCTTCACTCCAAACTGCTTTATGTTTGTCACTGGCGTCTTTAACCCTTTGGACAGCTCCTTGTCTATGAAGTTCAGCGTTGAACCGCTGTCCACTAGCACTTCAAGCTCTTCGCCTTGTACTATTGCAGTGAACCGTATCATCCTTGGACCTCTCTCAGCATCCCTTTTCTTGCTTTTGATCACATGTAGCAAGGTCTCCTTGTGCTCGTACTCTTCACGTTCCGGTTCATCCTCATCAAACTCAAGCAAGAACACTTGCTTTCCAGCACATCTATGGCCCGGTGTGAACTTTTCATTGCAAGTGAAGCATAAGCCTCTCTCGCGTCTTCTTTGGATCTCCTCGGTCGTAAGCCGTCTCATGTGGCTTGTTGTTCGTGTGCCATCTTCGGTTGGTTTGGACTCGACCCGTGTGGGCGTCTCGTCGGTCGCGGTACTTGTGCGCCGCTGGTCCGTGCGTCCCTCACCCTTGCTGGCCTTGCGCATCGCGACCAAATGGTCATCGCGTAGCCGTGCCGACTCTATTGCCGCCCAAGTTGTACGCGGCCTATCCAATCGCACCTCAGCCGCTAGCTCGGCCTTAAGTCCTCCAATGAATGCGCCTACCAATGCGCTCTTGGGCCAATCTCGCACCCGACTTGCAATGCGCTCAAACTCTCTTTGGTAGCCTCGGAGGCTACCGTTTTGACGAATTCGGGAGAGCGCCTCGTCATAGTCGTAGTAGTCACTCGTGCCAAATCGTGTGACCAACTCTTTCTCGAAATCTCTCCACCGAATGTCCTCGCCTTTGGTCTTGTACACATGTGACACCCATTGCCACCATGTGTTCGCTTCACCATCGAGATGATAAGCGGCGATCTTGACTCTCTCGGACTTGTGCACCTCGTTGATCTCGAAGAATTGCGTGGCTCGATTCAACCAAGCATCCGGGTCGGTCCCCGTAAACGTAGGCATCGTGAGCTTCGGTCGTGCATAGCCTCGATCGTCGTGCTGGTGCATCGCGCGTGATGCGCGGGTCCTCCGTGATCGTCCGTCATCGTCGTCGTGGTCGGTCCCGGGGCTGCTCGATGCCGCGGTCAATCGCGAGGTGTGACTCCTTCGCGGTCGGCGTGTCATGCGCGTGAGTTGCCCGGCTAGATCATGCACCATGAGCTCAAGTTTAGCAAAATTCTCATTGACAAGGTGTTGGCCATTGCCGATGGACTTCATACTCTCCTCCAAGGCTTCGATCCTCTCCTTGTGTGTCATCATCTCGACTCTTTTTTTTTTTTTTTTT
>BKCP01008137.1:94703-111925 GCA_008636005.1 Striga asiatica | reverse complement strand
ACGGGTGTTGTATTTATACGATAAATACTTACTTTAAAAATTTTATATTCCGCTGCGTACAGCCCGTACGGTACTATCGAACCCAACAAAACTATCATCAATATGGTTCATTTACATTTAATTGAATTCAAAAATGCCTTTTAAAATAAGAATAGAAAAGTCTATATCGTATATCAGATAAAAAATTTGAAAACTTGGCGTGAACTAGCGAATCATTATGGTATTATATTGTAGTGATGCAATTATTCATGATAATAACATGTATATATAATTTTGGTATATAAATGAATAAACTGGTCTCAACTATTGGGTCGTAATTTTGAGATTTATTATTTTTTTTAGTTGTGATGTCGCGTTTATGTTATAACATTAATAAAGTTATGAGTTGAATTAAATTATAATTGGTTGAGTTGTAAAATAATTCATTATATATCTTTTTTTCTTTTAATTTTATTTTTAAAATAGGAGACATGATAAAAATTATGAAAAAATGTTCCCACAATTTTTATTAGATTTCTTACGCTATATGCTTTGGGATGGAGGGCTGTGCCGGACCTATAAATAAACATATATCTGCTCATGATTGCAATAAAATATTTTTTTCTAAAATTATATTGGAAAATTCAAACGGGAGTAATAATATTGAAATATTCGTTAGAATTTCAATGAATTCCCTTGTAATATATTTTTTTTTTTTTTTGAAATTTTCGTTGGAACTTTCTCATTTTCTTGTAGTAAAGGTAGGGCTCCAAATCAATAAGAAAAATTTGCATTATACATAATATTGTATACAACTATTTATTATGAAAATTGTTGATAATGATAGAAAATATAACACATTCAATCTGATTATCATTTAATTTATGGTAGTTAGTAAACTATTTCAAACAAACAAGATACATCTAGGTCAAAAAGTCTTTGATTATTTTATTAGTATTATAATAGCTAAACAAGGGGTAAGAATGATGAGAAAACTTATAGCTCGCATTAAATTTGAAAGTAAAAAAATTAATAAAATTAATTAATGTTCTATATCAATTGAAGCTAGGTAATGAGAAATATCAAACATACTTAATATGCACATTTATTTTAACTTGAACTTTTAATTTCATAAAAAAAATATTTTTTTTTTGCATTAAAATTCACTATGTTAGTTTTAAATTCTTTTAATTAAAAATTTAATTACTTTCTACTATTAATTTTTTAATTTTAAAATACTTATTACTTTTTCATTCGTTATCCTTCTATATGTAATATATCACATCATTTATTTCCAATGATGTATATCAATTATCAACACGAATTTAAAATAATAAATAGACCTAAAAGTATCTTATAAAATAAATTATACATCCATGATAAATAAATTCATTCAGTATTAAATAACATAATATAAACTTGTGGCCTATTTTTCTTACATAGATCCTAAAATTCATACAAAGAAAAAACAAACGATGGATGTAAACATACAACTATCACCAATATTAACCATGTGAATTAAAAGGAGAAATAAACGAGTTGTATGTTAAATTATTATTCAACTAACACATAAATTCAATGAGTATGAAAATGAGTTGTTTCTTAATATTTTCTCAAACATTGGGAAAAAATTCTAAACCTTTTAATCTAATAATCAATATAAAAGTACATTTTTTATCAAATCTATCATTATTATAATTAAACAAATAAATAAGTAAGTAATATTAAATTTTATTTTATCTTATGTGATTATATTAGTTGTTGCCTAATAAATAAGATATTTTGATAACAACACCATTATACGAAACGCGTACAAAAAATGATGCAATACATATAAATGTGCTATAATTCTTTTAATAAATAAAGTATTATTAACAATAGAATAAAAAACTAATAAAACAATAGTAATGCAATTGAAAAAATAAAACGTCTGAATATTTTTAAACAAGTATGATTACCAATATTTAGAAACAAAAAGTCTTTTAAAATAATGCTTTTTTTGTTGCTAGCATTTAAATATATTGATTCTGTAAGAAATTGGATCTCATAAATAATGATCTTATATTATCAATATTTAATTTTAAATAATTAAAAATTTAAAACATTATAATACATAATGTAGATTTTAATAATGATTTTGTAATAATAAAGTTCAAAGATGACTAAGAGTCATAAAATAGAATTTCAATTCTTCTCATCTCAAATATTTTAACAAATTATATGTTTCTCAATGTTGTCTCATTGTTTCGTTTTGTTTTGTTTTGTCATTGGTGAAGAATAAAAAAATGATCTTTATCTTGAGTTTTCTGAGCATTATGTATGATGCATAAAGTTGGACGATAAAAGCATTAAAAAAGTTATTGGACACATACATGTTACAAATCTAAACGAATGTGAAAGATATTAAGATAAATAATTCTAAAATCATTGCAAGAACTAGATGGTCAATGATTTGCAAACAATAGATTATATAGTTCGTCAATCTTCCAAATAAATGATATTGAAAATGAAACGTTGGAGTCTGATCAAAACATTTTTGAATGTTTGAATGAAGTTGACACTTCTTTTAGAAATATTTATAATTTCATTGGTGTATTGTGCTTGAACATATGTGTAATTATTTTAGACTATGTACTTTTATGTAATATGTGATGATATCAAAAAATAATCTCGGGAAAAGTACATGTAATAGAGATTTTGAAAAGTCAACTTTAATTTAGAGATGAAATTCATTCCCCTCCGTAGGGAGACATCTATGGGGTAGGTATCAATTTGTCTATATATATAGAGAGAGAGAGAGTAATATAGTAGTTTATGCAATGATAAAAAACAATCAACAATTTTAATGACACGGTTGGTTATTTGCAGAGATATTCATGCATTGTTAGTAGAAATATAAATATAATACAACCATGAAGTTTCACTATGTTTGGCTAGAATATTTCTTAAGTGTTTGAATAAAGTAGACGTTTTGCTAAATAAATTAAGATGAATTTTGCAATACTATTGAATCAACTATGCTTCTTATGAGGACGTCAAAACCAAAATGAAAGAGATCGCTATCGAATCATCTAACATAAATAAATAAAAGAACTAATGCATGTATAATATATATTAGTCATTATTTAGTTATTTAGTGTTTTTGTTGGGGTTATAATATGTTATTTAATTCTTTTTATATTAGGACATCGTTAAGTTATTTTGGAAAAACAATTTGTTCTACATTTTGTTTCATTAATTTGTTCTGCTACATTTTGTTTCATTCTTGCAATGATATATTTAATAAATTAATTTATTTATTTTACAAAACTTAATCGGCAAAAAATAATTACATTATGAGCTCATTTGTTCTACGTTTTATTTCACTCTTGCAATGATATTTTTAATAAATTAATTAATTTATTTTACTAAGCTTAATTGGCAAACATTCACCACCACGCGCATCGCACATGCACTTTACTAGTTAAAGAAAAGGGAAAATGAAATAGTTCTAAGAGTTATTTTTTCTTTTCTTCTTTACCATTTTGTTTTTCCCGGCTATATGACTTCAATTATGTGGCTCGAAACCTACCTTCATACTGTGACAAGACTTCGTTTTTATGTATTTATGTATATTTTTCTCTTTTCGAATGAATTTGATTATTTTGGGAGATGACAATGGCATACAACGGGCCTTTGCGAAATTACAAAGAAGTTTCTCTTTCTGTTTTTATTATCTCATGTCATATGTGAAATAATTTCTTTATTCGTCGTTTAACAACAGGACATAATAATATTGTCTTGTAATGCTTAAACCCGTAACATGAGAATAATTTTGCTGGCATGCTATAAAAGAACAAATTGTAATTGACGAGTGTAGCATGTAATATTGACATGTATTATATCATAGACAATGTTTTGACGACATATTTTAGTACATCATGCACAATACTAAATAGCAATAACAATACTAGATAAAAACGAGGATAACAATGATAGATATATGAATACCCATTTATTTTTACTCAACAACCTATTTTTCCAATTACTAATCTTAGACAAGACATTGTCTACAACAAAGTTAAAAGTTTTTTTTTTACCTACTTATACCTAAAGGGAGACCTAAATAATTAGATGATTTAATCATGGAAATACCCTAGAAAACAATAAAAATATCTGATTTAGCTATGCCTAAGGTATTCTTAGAGAGAAAAATTGAGGATTTATTAATACGCACTTTTTTGTTTTGAAGCAATACCACAACTTTTAAGAATATTTATAAGCATGAGAGACATCAGCTTTACAAAATATGATTGAATTATCAACAAAAAACAAATGAGTGATAGCAAAAGAATTTCTACACATTTTAGTACCCTGAAAAGAAGAATAAATCGTTAGACTGATAAGATATTAAAGATCTGAACCCTCTAGTGAGTTCAAAAGGCCTAGCTAGAGGATAGTCATTATTCTTTCGAAGAGCAAACACATGTCATTATCTGATTGATCGAAAAAGTGTGTATTTTATATATTTTTTAGCAAATTTTTATATGTTTAATTTTTTCGTACTTATATATTTTTCAGACTTATTTATTTATTAGATAGATTCAAGTGGTATGTACTATATATTGTTTATTTTTATACTATTAAAGTACTTTTATGGACGGCGAGACATTAAACAAAATTTTAGCTGGCACAGTATGAGGGTGCCCCATGACAGCCCATTTTCGACCTAAATGTTTTAATTGTAAAGTTAAGGCCCAATTAAGAGTTGAATTATACACCACTTAATTAACTGAGGCTGCCACAATACATTTATGGGGCAAGGAAACTAATTGAGCAAGCAACATACTATACGATTTGGAGGGCTGGGAGACTATCAATGGGAACATCTAATTGAGGAGAAAAATAATATTGTCATCAAGCCACGAGAGGAGTGGATACCAACGCAGCCAAGGAGGGTATGACGCAAATGCACGATTTGTATTATTGAGATGTGCTTGTGATTGTTTTAATAAATGTTGGTTAAGTTTGAGAATTTCATGTTGAAAACGAAATTTCTATGTCTCATAAAAAGAGATGAAATAATGAGAATGGAGGAATCATTGACATTGAATCTAAAAGTTGTTTTGGCACCAAAAATAAAAATAAATAAAAATAAAATGGAGTCATCGACTGAAACAGTTGCCGACTTATGAGGCTCCAATGCCTGAATGAATTATTAATGCGATATATTTGTATTGAAAAGCTAAAATTCAGATATTGTACGAAGTTGTCGTTCCACATGCCCTTTTTTTCTCAATAATAATAGAAATCTATATATATATAAAAAGGTTGTTGTTAAAATACTTTTTTAGAAACTTTTGACAAAAAATTTTTTTTTGACAATCTAAATATAGAAACCATATTTACTGCATTTACAATACACGAAATTTTAAAAAAGTCATACTTCAATTCAAAGATTTGTTTATTAGAGATATTATTGGGATTGTGGATAAGTCACAATTGGATCCATAATTATCATTACATGATTAATTCCAAAATTAATTGATTAGAGATATTATAGGGATATGTGGATAAGTCACAATTGGATCCATAATTATTATTAGATATATTATTGGGATTGTGGATAAGTCACAATTGGATCCATAATTATCATTACATGATTAATACAAAAATTAATTGATTAGAGATATTATAGGGATATGTGGATAAGTCACAATTGGATCCATAATTATTATTACATAATTATGCGAATCTTTAGTTCAAAAACGGTTGTTTGGTATAAAATCATATGCACTACAACTACTCAACAATTCACGTCATTTACAGTTTAGAAAAAAAAAGTTCACGTCATTCACAGTTCACAGAAAAAAAAAAAAAAAAAAAAAACCGAGATAAATTTTACAGAGAAAAAAAAAAAAGATAAATTTCAGAACATATTGAAAATAAATGCCGCCAGTCTGGGATACACTCGATTCCGTGAGTAGGAGAAATAAGCTTTTTTTTTGCACTTGAAAGCAATCCTAATAGTTGAAACGCATCACCAACGGGAGAGGTGGAACGCATTCCATATACTGTTTCATGATGAACATGTAAATATTTATATTTGTAATATCAAATTTATGTAATTTTAAAAAATATTTTAATTCATATTTATAAATTTATGGAAGAACTCATGTTATCAAATATGGTGGGATTTTCCCTCAAAATGTTGATATTTTTCCTCAACATTAGCAAGGAGCAGGAGATATTTATGATATTTAGAGTTTGATTATTATGAATTTTAATTTCATTCCATGTCGTTGAATTCCAAATTCTATAATAAATTTTAGTGTTATTATATTTGTTATCGTTATAAAATGTCATTGGATATTTTTTTTTTATTAAATGTCGCATGAATGTGAAAATTTGAACATTTTATTTTTGAGTTCTACTGTATATTAGTTTAAAATTGGTAGAGTTCCATGATACAAGATATAAATTAATACAAATTTTAACAAAATATTTCGAATATAAGATTATATTAAAAAAAAATTACAGAATTAACAATAACTGAATTAAGTACATTTATCATAATGAATTATATTCATAAATATGAATATTAATTTTGATTATAATATTTATATTAATTTGTGTTATATATAAATTATTATTATTAAAATTTTTACGTAAAAAGATGGAAAGATTTGTTTGACGTAAAATATTATAATATTTGTTTGACGTAAAATTTTGACGTAAAAAATTTTTCAACAATTTTTTTTTGTATCACATTGGTATGGACCGAAATTTAATGGAAAGATGTTAATTATGTAACGATGCTATCACACAAAAATCTCCACTTCTTAACTACTTTGCACTTATCTTATCATCATACATAATAAGGTTGAAAATTACAATTTGATTTCAAAATTGTTTTAGGTTTTTATTGATCGAGTATCACTCTTTGAATTCCATTTGAATTCAAAATTGGTGTATTTTTTATTTGAACAAAAAAAATTACGGAATTAACAATAACTAAATCAAGTACATTTAATGGATTATATTGCGTGATTTTTCAATAATTTATCATAATGAATTATATTCATAAATATGAATTTGATTATAATATTTATTTTAATTTGTGTTATATATAAATTATTATTATTAAAATCTTGACGTAAAAAGATGGAAAGATTTGTTTGAATTAAAATTTTGACGTACAAAATTTTTGACGTAATTATATTATTTGTTTGACGTAAAAAAATTTTCAAGAATTTTTTTTTATCATGTTGGTATGGACCGAAATTTAATGGAAAGATTGATGGTGATGGTAATTATGTAATGATGCTATCACACAAAAATCTCCACTTCTTAACTACTTTCCACTTATCTTATCATCATAAAAATTTCGGTCCATACTAACGTGATAATCATTTGTGTTTGGATTGACCGAAATATATTCCATTTGAATTCAATGTCATTCATTTAAAAAACATAACAAATGCAGAGTCCTACGGTGGATAAATCTAGAGTTAACAATCTGATAAATCACGTTTTACTAATCTTATCATGATATTAGAGTTTGAATTTATTGGAACTCTGAAATTAAAATCACGTGCAATGAATCTTATCAAGAGAGATTAACGTGAGTCTAACTAATCTTATCATCTAATGTTATCTACTTTCATTCCATGGCTGTAAAATAAACGTCGGAGCCTATATCACGTATCACAAAAATCTCACACTACAATTTCACATACAAACAGAAAAATGGCGAGAGCATGGAGAAACATTAAGCAAGTAACAAGGATCAACAGGCTAATGCTCAAGTTGAGGGTGGTTCAAGTTTTTCAAAGGACTAATCAATACTCATCTTACAAGAACATCCTTGAAATTGTCTTTCATGACATTGAGGTTTAATTCATAATAAAAAATAATGATTATCCACTTTTCTTATCAAGTTAATTTTAATATTTAATATCTAATATTATTTTTCTTTTTTTTTTAGGGAGGTCGAATTACTGGAANTTTTTTTTTTTTCGGGGAGGTCGAATTACTGGAATAGTAAAGCAATCAACATCCCAACTTTCATCAATGAATTCGAAGAAGGTGCTGTCTATGCATTTCGAAACTATCAAGTCGAGAGTAATATCAGAATGTATCCACCATTGATAATTCGTGCTTCTCTAATAATATGGGATGAAGCACCAATGATGCACAAGCATTGTTTCGAAGCTGTACAGACCGATCTGCAGGGTATTATGGGAGCAATTGATCCTTTGAACTTGAACAAACCGTTTGGTGGAAAACCGGTTGTTTTTTGTGGAGATTTTCGACAAATCCTTCCTGTCATTCTAAAGGGTAGCCGTCAGGACATAGTCAATGCTGCCATTAATTCTTCTGACATATGGAGGAGTTGTATTGTGCTTAGGCTTACGAAAAAATGCGCCTTCAAGGACTTGCTAATTCGGATGAACGTGATGAGCTTGCACGGTTTGCAGATTGGATAGCCAACATCGGAGATGGAACTATCGGAGGGTTGAATGATGGATGTGCACCTATAGACATACCCGAAGACATTTTGCTTCAGTCATCTGATGATCCTATTGCTCAGATAGTTGAAAGCACATATCCAATGTATAAAGAGGCACCCAACAATCCAAGTTATTTGAAGGATAGGGCATTAGCGCCGACGTTGGATGTGGTCGAGTTTATCAATCAGTACATGACATCATTGAATTTGTTGGATGGTCGTATGTACTTGAGCTCTGACAGTACGTGCAAATAGGATTCTAATAATGATTTTTTGTCTGATCTCCATACGCCTGAGTTTTTGAATAGTATTAAGTGTTCCGGAATACCGAACCATGAGTTGTATTTGAAGATTGGAACTCCAGTCATGTTGTTGTGGAACATGGATCATTCTATGGGTTTGTGTAATGGGACACGATTGGTAGTGACAAAGCTATCGACTTACGTTCTTGAGTGTAAGATACTCACAGGAGATCATGCTGGTGATAAGGTGTTGATTCCAAGAATGACCATAACTCCTTCTGATGTTAGAATTCCTTTCAAGTTCCAGCGGCGACAGTTTTCCATTATGGTTTCTTACGTCATGACTATAAACAAAAGCCAGGGACGATTCTTATCTCATGTTGGCTTATTTCTTAAGAAACCAGTGTTTAGTCATGGCCAGTTATATGTTGTTGTTTCCCTGAAAAGGTTTGAAAATCTTAATTTTTGCGAAGATGACGTACCAAAGAATCAAACCAATAATGTTGTATATAGGGAAGTGTTCAATAATATATGATTTTTTCAATTTAATAATATGTTTATATGTCTATTATTATGATCATGATCATTGTCTGCATAACACAATCTATATACAAAATTGTTTTTTAAAAACATTCTAGATAATAATATCCCCGTGCATCGCACGGGTGACTACTGTACTAATAATAATAATAACAATAATTGATTAACTTAATCTATATATTCAGTAGACTGCAATTCTCTACCCGCGGTGCTGCTAAACATGGCTAAATTATAACGTGTAATCCGTTAATTTTGTATGTTTGAGTTTTTTGGTAATATTTGATGTTTTTAAAAGTAATAATAATAATAATAATCTTCCATTGTCTCCTTGGACTCGCCACGCGGTCCCGCCTTCCCCATTTTGCATTTTCGCTGCATTTTCTTCCAATTTCATTTTCATTTCTTCGATCTTCCTTCGTGTCCTTTTCGTCTGAAACCCTAATTTCATTCTTGCCCGATTCTTCACTGGTCGAGCTGAAATCCACAATACTGACCAAGCCAACGTCAACGTACATGTTAAACTAAGTACTAGCCAAATGCTAAATTTGCATTCTCAGTGTTTGAAAGCTTCAGGAAAAGGGAAAATTCGATCCTACCCAGGAAAAGATGTCTGCAATATATGACAACTGGGAAAGATTGGTTGCAGCTGTTACCAAGAAACAGCAGCTTTTGCAGCTTTTTCACGATAGCTCGAGGAGCCCGAGCGTACTCTCGGAGACTTCCGATTTCAGTTCCAGCTTCGATTCGAGTCCCGATCAGGCGTTGGATTTTTCGAGATCCCAAAGCTCATCAAGGCCATGTCAAGTCTCCCCGAAGCTCGTTCTTTTTTCGGACTTTATTCCAGCTGTCGATGCCGAAGGTCCAAACCCGGCCTCTACTCGGTTTCTTGGCAGGGGAAGCTTTGGGGCTGCGTATGCGGTTCAAATGGACCGTGGGCCGACGATAGTGTTGAAGAGGCTCAGGTCAACCAGTTTTTCCGATGATGAATTCGAACGCCACATGGATGTTATTGGAAATGTGAGGCATGAAAACGTTGCCCCACTAAGGGCATACTATTCTTTCCAGGGCGAAAGGTTCTTGCTGTATGATTATTATAGTACAGGGAGTGTGTATCAATTGCTTCATGATAAGTGGGACTTTGATACTTCAAGCGTTTTAGCATTGAAAAACGGTACATCTGGCCTTTTGGGTCATTTTGCTTCAGTCGATATGCATTTTCTATTTGCAATTATGGGCAATATTAGGAGTTCGTCTCATCCTTGAGTACAAGCTTGATTAGTTATGGTGTACAGATGCCTGATTTGACTTAGTTTAATTGTTACATGGATGTTATTGGAAATGTGAGGCATGAGAACGTTGGCCCACTAAGGCCTTACTATTCTTTTCTGGGCAAAAGGTTATTGTGCCGGGTCATTTTGCTTCAGTCGATATGCATTTCTCTGTTCATTTAAGGGAAATCTTAGGAGTTCACCTCATCCTTAGGGGCAAGCTCGATTAGTTATGTTGTACATGATATGCCTGATTTGACTTAGTTTAATTGTTACTTTGCAGCCTTTAATGTGGTGATTGAAGGCGAGTCGATCTGATTCGACTTATAAGTTTAATAGTTTCCCTATCTTTCTAATTTACGTCGAACTAATTAATTTTTGTCTCATGCTTTGATGTTGCTACTCACGGCTATATGAATGTGCTTTCTTACTTCAACAACTACGAATTTTCTTGTCTTGGCGTATTCCCAGGAGAAACAGGTCAAGCTCAATCTTTCGTAAGCTGGGAGACCCGAATGAAAATTGCAGTAGGCACGGCGAGGGGTGTCGCGGAAATACACCGGAAAAATGGCGGGAAGCTCGTACACGGTAATATTACGGCGTCCAATATATTCCTCAATTCACAAGGGTACGGCTTTGTATCGGATCTTGGTGTAACCGAGATGATAGATACGAAATTCATGCCGAAAGCACGTTGCTATGCCCCGGAAATCAAGAATAGTACTAAAAACGTGTCCCAAGCATCGGACGTGTACAGCTTCGGGGTTCTGCTGCTCGAACTTCTCACGAGAAAGGCCAGTGTTCACGTCCGATATGGTCCTACTGCTGTTGACCTAGTCAAGCTGGTTAAGTCGGTCAAGAATCGGGAGAGGGCTTCCAAAGTTTTCGATCCTGGCCTATTGAAGCATCGTGCGTTAGAAGAACAGATGGTTAAAGTGCTTCAAATAGGAATAAAATGTGTAGAGAAATCGATAAAAATGAGACCTAAGATGTCCCAGGTGGTGAAGATGTTAGAGAAAATTAATGTGGTGGAACTGGCAAGCCGTGCCCATTTGACCGAAAAACTTGTATTTATTGAGGATAGAAATGCCACATTTGACCTCGAGGATATATTAAGTGCTCCTGCTGAGATGCTCGGGAGAGGAATTTTCGGGATTTGTTACAAAACACTTTTAAACAATGGAGAGGCGGTTGTGGTTAAGCGGTTGAGGGATGTGATGGTCTCGTTCGAGGTATTCGAAGAACATTTGGAGATAATTCGAAGAATGAGGCACAATAATGTCGGAAAACTGAAGGCGTACTTCTACACGAAAGGCGAGAAGCTGTTGGTGTATGATTACTACAAAAAGGAGAGTTTATCCGCTCTGCTACACGGTATGCCTGAACAAAACCGATATTAATGAATCATGTCCGTAATTTTCACTACAACAACAACATACCCAGTATATTCCCAACAGGTTGGGGTTTGGGGGGTCAGTTGTACGCAGACCTTACCCTTGTAATTATACAAGGAGGCTGTTTCTGTAGCGACCCAAGGTGCATTGCGCCGTTTGATATATTTTTTTTTTCTAGAAACTTCACTAATAGAAGAAGCACTAGAATTTAATTGAGCCATTTTGATCTAGTCCACATTAGCACTATGCCAGGAGAGTTGTCAACAATGACTCTTCCAGCTCCATTGGCAATGGACAAAGTCCGTAATTTTCACTTTTTCTAAAAATATTTCTGAATACAGGCAATGACAGGACAACGTTAGACTTGGAAACAAGACTCAAAATCGTACTTGGTGCTGCAAGGGGTCTCGAGTACATACACAGGCAAGATGGGGGTATGCTCGTGCATGGAAATGTGAAATCCTCAAACATTTTCCTCAACACACAAAAATACGGCCTCGTCTCAGATGTAGGGCTGTGGAAGCTCACAGAGACAAGGACAGTTTCCCAGTCATCTGACGTGTACAACTTTGGAGTTGTGGTGCTTGAATGCCTCTGTAAAAAACCATCTCAATTTGCCACGGAAAGTGGCCAGGCCATGTCCCTTGTCGACTGGGCTCGGTTGATTATCCGTAAGGAACGGAGAACGGACTTGTTTGATCCGGTGCTTATGCTTATGGGGGAGAAAGAGGAGGAGACAATGGTTAAAGTGTTGCAAATGGCAATGGCTTGTGTTGATTTTACACCCGAACACAGGCCTCGGATGTCTCGAGTTGTGAGGATTTTGGAGGAAATCGGTGGGTTTGAGCCGTATGAAGAACCATCGGTGGAGTCGAGATTGGAAGATTTGATGGAGTCTCTTATGCCCACCTTTAGATAGATGATCATCTTGTCTTGTCTGATATGGTTTCGGTTCTGTGAATAAAATAAGAGCCTCAAAATCGAAACGTTGTGCCCTTCGACTTGTGGTCTATGACTAGCAGCCGGTCGAATGAAGATTTCATAATGGTCGGATGAGGGAATGGAATCCGGTGTGATGATTTTTCGTGCCAATTTCACAAAACGTCGAAATTGTATCATCTAATAGCTCGGTTCTTGTTGGTTTTCTTTTTCCCTAGTGTTATGTTTTGTGTAGGAGAACCCCTGTGGTGATTTGAGAGTTTGCAGTGAGTTGTTGGAGTATGTGGGATGTTGGACATGTTGTCACCATTTTTTCCTTTTTTTTTTATTTTTTGGTTATACTGCTGGAATTTAGTTGTGGTTTTTTCATAGTAAATATGATTCTTTAACCCCTTTAAGCTGGTGTAGTTCTTATCTTGATGTTGGGAATCATTTTCTTTGTCTTCTAGTGTTTTTCTTTGTCTACATAGTGTTTTTCTTTCAAAGTATCTTTGAGTGCTTGTTCTAGAATGTAGAGCAATAGGGAAATGTTTAGTTACTACTTTGGCATTGGATATAAGAATCTATATATATATATATATATATATATAAGTTTGGTTATTTTTTAAATAGTAACTATAAATCTATATCCATAAAAAAAAATCTATTTACTATTTCGGGATATTAATTTAACTATTTATGGTATATATTAAATAATCACTTACAGAAGTTGTGGCTCATTATTTAAGTAAGTATGACCAATTTATGGTATATATCAAATAATCACTTATGTAAAATGCGACTCATTATTGAAGGTAGTAATTAAGTCATATTTTAAGATATCTTAAATACTCAAATCATGTGAATTAATTAATATATAGTAAATAGTAGACGAATTTATTTTTGATATGATTGTTGTTTCTCTGGGAATAAATTAATCAATATATGGTATAAAGTGAGTAAATTTATTTAGGTTATTTGATGACTGTTTTTTGTTAGAAAATTTGTTGAAAAAATAATCAATACACAACTTTTTGCTGTAGAGCGCAAGCCAATATACTGGTTTTTAGGCGTGTGTTTCAATTTTTATTTCAATGTTTCGTATGAAATTAACATAATAAAATTACCGTAACTCCAACTAAATAATATGAACGGATATTATGATCTAATGTGCGTGTATCGATGTTTTTCATAGAAAAAGCTTTGGTCAAATTTTTTTGTATAATTAGTGGGTCTCGATTTAAATTCGGCTAGATAGTTGTTCTCTAGTCTCGTTGGTATTGCGAATATAAGTGATTCCTATCGTTCCGAAAAAAAAAGAAATAAAATAAAAAAAAATAGTACAATCTATACTTGATGTCTACTTTATTTATATTGTCAGTAAAACTGAAATTATCCTCTAATGTCTAGTTCAATACATACAAAGTGCACTAGCATAATTCGGTAGTTAAGACAAAAACTATTTACAAATTATGCTACAAACATTTCAAGATCTCAATTGTGAACCTTATTTATATTTTAGAAGGAACTAATAATACGATTTTCCATGTAATGACATATACCATATAATATATAATATAAAATAATTGAACAAGTTGCATTGCCTTACACGAAATGTAAATGCGAAAACTTTTGACTAATTTCAATTCTCACTCAAAATGATTATTGGTTCAAACCAAAGCAAAAAATTTAGTATACAAACCAACGCTTAAAAGTTTCACAAACATTGAATGAACATAATCCAATACGCTTTTGGTATTATGGATGGTTGTTCTAAACATTACCTTTTCTGCTTTCCCGAAACACAATGTTCACACGAGTAGTTTGCACACATTGACATTTTTTAATAGCCTTTTTCTTTGCAAAGTCTGCAAGAATTTTTCACTAGCATGTCTTAACCACATATGCCATAACTTGGTCGCTTCTAACTCCTTGTTGATGGAATCTGCTATTGTTGTTGTCCCAATTGCCATACAACCTATATAGTAATACAAGTTAGTCCTCCTAATGCCTTTCAATATCACGAGTGAGCTGATGTTTCTTTCATAACACCATCTGCAAAATCATAATCAAGTCTTTGGATATAAAACTTCCTATTGAGTTTATATTGTTTTTCAAAATCGGCCGTCGGGGCCGGACGCCATTTGGGCCGTCCGGTTTCGGCGGCCGGACAATTTTTTTTTTTTTTTTACTTTTTGAAAAAAAATGGCAGGGGCAAAAATGTCCAAAGGAGGCGGTACATAGTAATAAGGGGAGCGGTAAATAGTAATGCCCTTATAGAATTATCATCAAAACCATCTAATAAAAAAAAATGGATAAATAAACCATCAAAAAAATATCTAAAACCAAATAAACGGGGGGAAATGGCGCTAAATCTGCACCCATCCTCGTCTTCCCTACCAATCGCCGCCGTTAAACCCCATCTCCTCCTCCACCCGAAACCCACCAAATTCATCACCAGAGCCCAGCAAGATCCATCCACAAAAGAACTCACTTCGGGCTCGGGCTCGGGCCCTTTCGCGAAGAAGCCCGGGGGTTCACCACCAGGCTTGGGATTCGGCTCGCCGGCGGCAGCTCAGTCCAATAAAAAGCAGCCCAAGGGGAAGAGGGAGCGAGACTCTATCATCCGGCGTGAGCCGGTCGAGAAACCCAATTTCTCCACGCCCCAGCCGGCGGCTCGAGCGGAGGATCTGAGAAAGAGTGAGAACTCTTTTCTGCTCGCTTGGTTGGGGCTCGGCGGGGTTATTCTTCTTGAGGGCATTGCTCTTGCTGCTTCAGGTTTGCCTTAAATTATTATTCGTTTATGGATAATTTGATACTGGAATTTCCGGTAGGTTACTGTGTCTGAGTTGGAAGCTTATTATCAGTAATGAAGGTCTGATTAGATTATTGTAGCGTTGAGAGACTGAAGAATTGCCTCGCTAGACCATCTTTTAGGCTTAATTACACTTTTTGTTTTCAACTTGATTAATCAGAGGGAGTCTATTGAACATTGAACATAGTTGATAAAATAAAAGGAATAGCAAATTCAAACACTTGTCTGAAACATTTAATAGTGGTGGGTTTTTTTGTGTATTTAGTATTTACTTGTTTAACAGCTCTAAGAGAAACAAGACCATTGGAGCTGCAAAAGGAATAACTTGGATATAAATCATTTTTAAGAGCTTAAACTATTCAGGTCCTGCATTGTGTTAGTTTAACTTGTTATGATTAATTTCTGTGTTTTTCCCAATTTTTCTTACAAACGATTCGTATGAAAAATGATTTTGTAGCTGTTATATATCGAACATAATAAAGGATATAAATCCATTTTTTCTTTCACTAACCAGTTACGAACTTCACTATCCTGCTTGTAGGTTTTCTTCCAGAGGCATGGGACAATTTCTTTGTCAAGTACCTATACCCATCTTTCACTCCAACTGTCATCTTGTTTGTTGCTGGCACAGTTGCCTATGGAGTTTTAAAGTACTTGCAGAATGAAAATTATAATAAGGAAAACTAAAACTAGGCATGCAATGGTAAGACAATTTTATCTGATCACAAGTGGTGGATATATAGATTATACCTTTGCTTACACAGTTACACTATAACTTGTTTTTGAGTTGGCTTTGTCTTGTATTGTGAATTCTCTTCGGAATGAAAATATATTTGTGACCAAGTTTCTTTCTTCTACTCTGGATTGTTCATACTGTTTATTCATTAGCTTTTGAATCAGTTACTATTGTCGAAGAGAGTATAGCAGACTCGTTTTTTTTTTTTTAACTTGCTATAGTGATCTCTATTGGTTGTTACTTGGATTCTAATGCTTTTATTTGGGGTAGCGAGGTTTTGTAATTTACAGGAATGGAATGTGATTTTCTCGCTCGATGGAAATACAAATAGTTGTTGTCGATTTATTATATTGCTGTTGAACTCCTCTTGTAGAACACTTGAAGACTCGAATGCTCTAGCTTTGCTACTTGCCGTCAAAGGAGAAAATTATGCTAAATCACCAAATTGATGTTCCACATAGCAAAATTTAGGCATTATAAGGACCCGTGATTAAGAAAAGAAAAGAAAAGAAAGAAGGAAACACTTTCCAATAACTTCTTTCCTGAAATAGTTTTCAACATTCAAAATTGTTATAGAAAAAAGAACTCATTCGCCGAAAACCTGCCCAGATATCCTATATCAAAACAAATGCTTGAATTCAAAGTAAAAGAAGCATAAATTGCATTAATCAAGGAAGGCTTAAGAATCGGCTATGGTAACTTCAACCTCAACACCAGGTTCTATGGTGATGGAAGTTATCTGCTTCACAACCTCTGGGGAACTAAAAAGATCAATCACTCGCTTGTGTACTCTAAGTTCAAATCGGTCCCAGGTATTCGTACCTAAATACATGAAGGAA
>BKCP01008137.1:76636-94688 GCA_008636005.1 Striga asiatica | reverse complement strand
TTTAGGTCAATACATCAATAGGACGTTAAATGGACATGACATACATCAGAAGTAAGTTAGCTCGACAAATAAGCAATACAAGACAAGCTCTCATTCCAAAGATCCATTACACACTCGAACATAAAAAACTAAACCCAGGCATATCACAACATCGTACAGGTTCAAAACCAAGAAAATTAACGAAGTAAAATAGATGGCAAAGGAGTACAAATTCATTAAGGCTAAATTTGGATTCGAGGGATTTGAAATCCCTTGAATTTAAATTTGCTACTTTCAAACTCCTTCAAATGGATTTGTAAATCTGAAATCTACAGAATTCAAATCCCTCAATCCAAACGTAGCCTACAAGAATTACAAATAGCAGCAAATTCAAGCCAGGATGAGGTAAAACATCAGGAAATGTCACTATCCAAAAGAAAAGTTCATCACCAACAATCATGAGAATTTTTCCAAGGTAATCAATATTAGAGGTTTAAATTTCGCAAGTCAAACAGACACTTTTCATCTACTGATATGAACAAACTTTTTTACAGGAAAAAAAAAAAATACTTGNTTTACACTAGAATACTAAAAATAATATACACAAAAGACTACTGGTGAAATGAAAAAAAAAAAAAAAATCTCAAGAATTCGTAACAATATTCCTACCTTCACCACAGGGGGATTTCCTAGTAGTGATATTAAGAACCTTAGTCGGCATTCTCACTGGTCCTTTGACCCTAAGCCTTTTGTCCTTGGCACCACGTACCAAGTCAGCACATACTGTTAACATTATTCAAGTCAATAAGGCCTCAATCCATGAAAAAAAAAGTTTAAAACAAAAACTATAACTCAAGTTTGACACAATTTCCACAAGCCAGTGCAGTAAGAAGCAAAAATGATTTGTGTAAAACCCAGTAAAAAAATGGGACATCCAAATGGTCAGCAAATACATTGAAATATAATTATTATCTCAAGATTACAAGTTAAAAACTGGTAGAGCAGAATGCAGACAGATGTTGGGGTTTATTATATTATTAAATGCCCAAAAAAAATAAAAAACTCATGAGTAAAGCTGCAAATTAAACTCAGAATAATGACCATCTATAACAAAAAAAAGTACATGTTGAGCTCAAAATTGCACAATCTGCACTGTACGTAAATCAATCTACCAATGAAGAAAGAAAAAATCAAATTGTTCTAAATCTTACAGAATATTCATGTTGAAAATTCACCAAAAAAAATGAGCAGACAACGGATAAGAAGGATTAATTTAGGGTAACAAATTAGGCGACCTTTCTCAAGATTCTTGACATTCTTTGAAGAGAGAGTAATACGAATCCTATGTTCGAGCTCTTGGGTCTCTTCCAAACCCGGCTTCGTTGGCTTCATTGATGCGTACGCCATTGTTCTCCTCAGCCTTCGTTTTCTTCTGCATAAAAATAAATAAATACACATAAGTAAAAATAAAAGGTACAGGATTGTTAGATAACTGCAAGATTGAAGAAATTCGCACCAGAGCAGAATCAAAAAGAGCGCCGCGGATCAGAGATGACTGAAGCTTCGACTTCTGAAATGGTGGGACGAAAATTTCTAAAATGATTTTTATAAGTCTAGGGTTAAGTTTTTCATTTTGGGCTTAAATAACACGGTGGGCCTACAGCATCTTGTAAGTTTGGGCCAAGATAATAATTGGTGTACTATATCCTCTTTAATTTCTTTTTATTAATTATATCATTTTGGAGGGCCAGTCCCCGGCCCATGAGGGCTGGCCGTTCAGGCCCGCCTGAAAAAGGTAAGACTGCTCCGGACGTTTGCGGGGTGAGGTGGGCCGCCCCACAAACGATTATTTTTTAGTAGTGTGATAAAGTGTGTGGATTTAACGATGTATCAATCATAGTGTGCGTGCGTATTTCATATTGTTATTAGTCTTCAATTTGACATTCTTTTCATACTTGCCCGCCTTTATCATTCTACGATCCACACAAATTTGTGCGAGTGTATATAAATGTATAACCGTTGTGATAAGACTCTTGTGGACATTGTCCACAGTTAGGATTCGAATTTCTCCAATCACATTACCTGAAGCTCTATTAGTACAAAATAAACGATGTCATAAAAAGCGTTATTATTTATTATTCAAGCACATACACATGCATATCCCGACTTATTTCTCACAAGTTCATAAAATAAAAATACCACAAATCGGTCCACATTATTCTTGACATTATTTTCGCTCACGCCCCCAAAACGGAGACTCCAATTATTTATTTCAAGAAAATTCTATTTGCTCGGAGCCGGAGCAGCTGCAGTTGGGGGTGGCAAAAGTGGTAATGATGAAAGTGGTGGTGGCGGGGGCAAAAGTGGTAATAATGAAAATGACGGTGGCGGCGGCGGCGGCGCGCGTACTAATGGTAGGGGTGATGGCGGAGCGAAAAATCTCAACGGCCTTCTTGGGCAAAAACGACGACGCCACCCAGGAGGAAAAGGGAATGGGCCAATATTGGGCCTCAAATTAGCCTGCGATCCACGTGGTGACTTAGGCGATGGGAGCCCAATGGAAGGACAAAAGGGAAACCAAGGAAAATTACGATCATTATCGGCCAAAGGGTTCGCTGTCGATTGTCGAAGCCCACGAGCCTCGCCTTTGTGTACTAAAACATTTGCAATAAATGTTAGCACACAAATGAGCAAGAAAGCTCTTGGGCTAGCCATTTTGTTTATTATGTTGTGTATGAGAACTCCTTGTTGGATATGAAAACGCAACTTAGCACGAGTTTGTTTATATAGAGAAAGGGGGCATGGGCTTAGAAGAAGTGTGCATGCACTTAATATATGATGTAGAATGAAAATCTTTTAGTCCAACAACTTTAGCAAGCATTCAATTAATTAGCTAGGATTTGCCTTTTTGCTGTACAAATTAATGACGGGGATCGGAGGCTAATTTATTGAATGTGATAAAGCCAATAAAGTCTCCAGCTTAATAGTTGGGCTACCCGTAATTTTCTTGAACGATAAATTGTATTTATACAGCGAAATGTGATAAATTAGGAGAAATTAAAGTATGTTTTTGGTTATGAGATATAACCCGTATAATAAAATATGCAATTTTTCATTTATACACTAAGCATAAAAAACGTTCTTAAGTCTTTATGGAACGTCTTATAGTTAACCTTTGAATCTAAACAAACGTTCTAGAAGAAAGCTTAGGACAACAACAAACTTCTTTAAGGAAAGCTTAATGTACCCAGAAACGTCCAACGTGAAAGCTTCCTCAATAATTTGATTTTTTCCACATATCACCTAAACTACTTTCCCACATATCTTACAATAATCAACCTAACATCAACCCATGCAACAAATTTTGAAAAGAATATAGAATTGTTGTTTTATAATATACACTTATTTTTAATATAATTAATTAATAAAATCGTAATCCTATTTATTAATGACAAAATATTTTTTTAATAGAATCATATTTTAATAGAATCGTAATTTTTTTATCAGTTTACAAATAATTCTCATAGTTGTGAATTGATCTCACTTAGACTATTAGTCCAATAAAAATGACCTCATTTTTTAGTGAATCAAAGTAGAAGTTCATATTTTGTAGTGAATCAAAGTAAATGTATTGTATGCACGTTCATGTTTACATCTTACAGGTTTAGAGTACTAGTCATGGCCCTGGGCCGCCCCGGCCAGGTCTATGGAACCGGCCCATAGTCAACCGGTTCAGAACCGAGCTTGTGGTTGACTATGCCGGTTATGGGCGTCATGTATAAAAAATTTTGAGTTAGTAGGCCGCTGAGATCCAATGGTCAAGATTTAGTTATGAAATACAATTAATATCTTATTAGTCTATTGATAATTATGATAGTTGTGAATGAACGCCACTTAAACTATTGATCCAATAAAATGAACCTCACTTTTTAGCGAATCAACGTAGAGGTTTTTGTATGCATGTTCCTGTTTATATCTTACGGGTTCATCTTACTAGTCACGACGTTGGGATGGTCCCGCCCGCCAGTTCGACCCTAATCGATCGAATCTGTCCTGAATCGGCCTGTGGTCAATTGGCCCACAACTGAGCCCGTAGTTTGACCTGACCGGTTCTGGGTTTTTGGCCTGGCGGACCGGGTCCAGGCTGACCCGCCAATATTTTTTTTTTTATTTAACTTACTTAAATTTGTCGGTATTTTTCTTAGTCTTATTCTGTATTATAATTATAATGGTATGAAATGTTTAAATAAATATAATTTTGAGAAAAAGACAATATTATATTCTATTAAAATCTTAAATTTTCATTTTTAGTTGCACAAATTTAGTCTTAATTAAAATTTAGAGTCGATTTATATCTGAAAATCGGTCGTTTTTTATTATATGTTCATAATTTTCCAGTTATTTTGGTCGGTGTCGATTTCTGGACATCAAATGTCGCAGGCTGACCACTTTAAAAAAATAAAAGTTGTACATCTAGAGTATCCCACCCACCCAGCCCAACACTTGGGCCCAATTTGAATAAAACATATGGCCCAAATCCCTAACCCCAATCATCGTCACAAGTTCTCATTTCCTCTCTCGATGTACTAAACCCTTCTCTGCCAACGGTGACAAACCCTGAAGGCTGACCACTTCCCGACAGCGAGGCGAGCCCAGACACGGAGAGTCGACAAAACTAAGTCCAGCGATCGAGAGCAGCACCACCAACGGGTTTCAGTCCGGCGACCGACGAGCAGCACCTTCCCCCTGCCCGAACCAGATTCTGACGAGAGCCACCAGGTGAGAGAAGCAACCCACACGGTTGAGGCCTGACCATTTCTGTGGCTGAGACGAGCATACAGGAGAGTGAAAAGCAGCATCTCAGGCGACCGGATATTTTTTCCGAGTCCCAGCAGCAATTTCGAGCCGTCCCACCCGAACACCTTTCTTTCTCTATTTTCACGGTAATTCAATTTGATGAAAGTATTTTCTTAACATCCCTTTGTGGTGGGTCTTGAATTGATAATTGTTGGGAATTTGATTCGATTTGAGTTTGATCAGTTATGATTTGTGGGTATATGTCGTGAAGTTGGACTTTGGATATCTTGCTTTCTGACAAACAGATTTTGGGTTGAGTAAATATTGCATTTGTACTTTTGTTGGCCGAAATCCTATGCTTTTTTGTGCTTATTTTTCAGTTTGAAGAGCATGTGCATTTTTGGTTGAAGTGTGAGAACAAGGGGCGTGTTATTAGGGTTGGTTTTGTTTCAGTGATGGCTGAGATTATGTGGTTATTTGGATGTTTAGTTTCAGTTTAATTGGAAGTTAAAAAGCTTGCTGGAATCATTGAGTTTGTTTGAATGTGTTGAGGCCTGTCGTTTTTAAAATTTGCTGAACCCCCCTTTTAGTTTTGTTTTTGGCCGAGACCTTTGAATGCATTTTAGACCATTGTTATGCTGATTAGTTGAGTTTATATAATCTTGTTCAATTGGGGATTCACAGGTTAATGCTGCGTGCTAACTTGCGCCTCGACCACCACTACAAAANTCAATTTTGGTTTTTAGGTGTTTTGATAGCTCTAATGCCGGATCGTTATGTGTTTCTTTTCTTGACCGAGTAAAATGAGCAATCTTGGCTCAGTTTATTTGACCCTTGTTTGATTTCTGTAGTCTTCAAGTGGTTGTTATTATGGCTTTATTAAACTATCCATTGTATAGAGTTTATACAGGAAAAAAAAATGTGATTTATACTGTTAAGAACGTATCTTTTATCTTGCATATCGAGCATCTATGTATATAGCTACTGAAGAAGATGAAGTTACTTGATTTGTAGTCATAGCGTGTAAACCGATTCTTATTCATCTGGTGTTTGCTTTTAAGATAATTATATTCATCACACTTCTAATTGGAATTCGTAATTTGCTCGCCTCTTTTTTTTTTTCCCCCTTTCATGTTGCCACTTAAAGATATATGTGTGTATTTTTTATGTCAGTGGTGGATTGGAGCTTCTATGTGACTCTGTAAAGATCCATGAGGTGAATGTTGACCCACAAGCTGAAGAACATAAGGTGAATAACTTTATCTGGCCTTCTTTAAAAAAAAAAAATTTATAAATAAATGAATTAACTCTATTCTCTATACACTATTAACTGAATTTGGTATGCTTACTTTGATCTTTCTGTAGTTAACCATGAAACACTTGCTCTCGTGGGTTCGCCACAATCTGATCAAGGAAAGACCTGAAATGTTTATGAAAGGCGATACTGTGTAAGTAATTTAATCGGCCTACTTGTAATTTATTTCAGAGCTGAGTGTCTAACGTGTTTTGGATTTTGCTTATTTTGTCATTTCAACATGTCTGTGCCTTTTAATCTACAAGTTTTTTTTGCTTCTTGGATGAAACTTTTGCAGAGTGGATCGAATTGACTTAACGTAGAAATTAGAACTTGTATTAAATTGATCATTTGTGTTAAAAGAAAACATGGGACTTTCACAAATTACATAAAACTTCAAACTTTTTTACATTTTATGTTCTGGAGGACTGATTGAAGGCTATGTTTTGGTAAACCTTGCTTATAAGCTGGCTTATAGTTTTTAATTGAATTTCGAGCTTATAGCTGATAGGTTACGACTTATGGCTGAAAAACTAACATATATGATAAAAGTGTTTGGTAAAATTAGCTGAAAGAAAAAATTGAATGAGCTTATTTGAAAAGCTACCCAAATAAGCTTATGAGATAAGCTCGAGCTTTTCAAAAAAGCTCGTCTTACCAAAGCAAGCTTATTTGAACACATGAAGCTTATAAACTAATCAAATATGCTATAAGCTTAGCTAACACAGCCGAAATGAGCTTGCTTTGGAGAAATAAATCAGTAAAACAAAACACATTGTACGAAATAGTGACAAATGGATTGCATTTCATACAGGAGACCCGGAGTTCTCGTGCTCGTAAACGACTGTGATTGGGAATTAAGTGGTCAGCTTGACACAGTTTTGGAAGAGAAGGATACTGTGGTTTTCATCTCGACTTTACACGGTGGATAAAAAAACGAAGATATTACACAGCATTGTGAAATTTGATGGAAAACGATTATGTTGCATTAATCATCATCTTCCGGGAGCTTCTGGTGATATGATTACTCCCTGAACTCTATGTTTGTTCTTTCATATGTACTGATCCTATGTGTATCCAATTACATGAAAGAGTTTAGCTTTGTGTTCAACTATTTCCCCCCAATTTCCCTTTCCTTTTCTTTTTTTCTTTTTTTCTCTCTTTTTTCAAGATCTGTGTATTTACAAGAATGTATAACTTTCAATGGGCCTTGATACTAAAGTACCCTGAATGAAAGGTCGATATCAAGAATGTTTGGCCGAAACTGCAGGCTAGAAATTTGGTACCTTCCCAAGTCGATTGTTTTTGACATAATTTGTTCTTCTTTTTTTTTTCTCCAGATTCGTATCTTTGGATGGTGACGACGAATGTGATGGTTTTAATTGTTTTTCATCTCTCTAGCAATAATCTAGAGTTGTTATTTGAATTTGGGTTAGTTTGTCTTCAAAGATAATTCAGTTTGACGTGTGAATAATTGAGCTTGGATCGTTTATTTACTTAAAACAAGCTGAATTTGAACAACTGAACAAGTTTGTTTATTAATTAGCCGAGCCGGGTTCTTTTGCAAACTCTTTATGAACTCTATGAATTTGGTTTTTATTAAACGAAAGGGAGATCACAAACAACCCAAATGTCCACATCGTATAGGATTTTTTGGAATTATTGGTATGATTTTAAAACTCGAATTGAATACGCAAGCGACACTGTTCTCGTGTTCTTGAGTTTTATTTTGGTTAATGGAATTTGATATCGCTAGAAAAAATAAAAAAATAAATTTGTCAAGAAGTTAAATTCTCAGTTTACCATATCTGTCTATCTATTATCTTGCTCTATTTGTGATTTTCAAATGTCTTGTTCTTGCTATATTTTTTTTTTACTAGTACGTCACCCGCGCGTTGCGCGGCATGTTTAGATCGTGATGTGGATGAATAATAATTTAAATAAAAAAATTATTCAAAAACCCTTGTATAGAGAGAATAAAAGGTAGAATATAATTTTTATTACTACATTTAAAAATACTTCTATAAATATACCATTAGT
Organism: Striga asiatica; assembly: GCA_008636005.1. Lineage (NCBI taxonomy): Eukaryota > Viridiplantae > Streptophyta > Magnoliopsida > Lamiales > Orobanchaceae > Striga > Striga asiatica. Next base: position 86,578 of record BKCP01008137.1, on the reverse strand, counting down.
AGTAGATGGACAATGTTCATTATCACTATCACCGTCACTAATAATAATAATTATTAGACAATAGAGATTTGTGACTCTATAAAACAATAACAATATATGATTGTCTATGACTAAATGATGAAATATAAATATATTTTTTTATTTTAAAAGTAAATTCATTAAGCTTACAAAAATATTTTTGATATATAACGAAAATCTTATTTGTCACATTTCTGAAACTCCTCTTAAATTTTTTCATAAAAATGTATATTTAATAGCATATGTAATGTCTCATTTATTTGTGGATTATTATTATTATTATTATTATTATTATTATTATTATTATTATTATTTTTGTGATATTATTTATATTTATTTTCTCTTGAATGTCATAATATTATTAAAAATCCCTAAATGTGATTAAATGCTAATTGTCTAATTTATTTTTGTGATTAATTATTAAATGAGAAAAATGTGTATTAATATATGTGAAATATATTTATAGTTCGATTTATTTTTATCGTGCGATCGATTGGAACTGTCGAAATTAGTATTCGGAGGACCTGAGCCCGAGAGCTGGATTTATTTTTCGTGTGATTGAACCGGGCCTGAGCCGAATGTATTTCGTGCGATTTTATCGAGCCCGAGAATGTTCGCGTGAATCGTAATCGAACCCGAAAATTTTTGTTGGAACCGAAATTGGGCCCGAGAATGTCCGTTTGGAACGAAATCGAGCCCGAGTATTCCTGCGTGATCAAATCGGCCGGGAGCAAAAACCCGGTTTTCCATTTTCGTGTGATGTGCTTGCAAGTGAGAAAAGTCAACATAAATCATTTAGATACAACTCATGTATCTATATCCTCTCATGGAAATAGCATCAATCTCCACTCTCCAGCTCACCGATCCGAGAATCACTCTTTGAGCATGTGTTTTTCTTTCTTTTAAATCTCAACTCTCATCTCTCGTTTGGACAAATTGAGATCATCATCATCATCCTCAAAAGCCATCATCATCTTCATCACCTTCGTCATTTTTTTTTTCCTGCGAAAATGCTTCCCCGAGCCTGCAACTTCTGTCGCGACCATTTCCGGCGACCCCATCACCTCCGGCGACCCTCTCCTTCTCCGTCACGCCGCCTGTAACTCCTTGCCGCCGCAAGCTTCTTTTCCGGCGAGTCCCTTCCCCCTCTGCGAGCAGCGCCCCGACGACGAGCCTCTCTCCGTTTGCGAGCTCTCTTCCGGTGAGAAGAAGCCGGACGTCTTCCTCCGACCAACGCAGCAGCATTTCTGGCGAGCCTCCTCCGCAGCGACAGCAGCAACTCCGGCGAGCCATCGAGAGCAGAAATCCCGTCACGCCGTGAGCACCTCTTCGTGATCTTTGTTCGTGAGATTTTCCGGCGAGTTCGATCTTCCTTCGAGCAGCAACTCCGGTGACTTCCAGCACTACGAGCTCTCTTCCTTGCGAGACGAAGCTTGCCGTCGAGCAACCGTCATTAATCGCGAGCTCACCGTTCGTCTCTTTTCGTTTCATTTTTCCGAGTTCCGTTCGGCCGAGCCGTCGTCCGGCCCGTTTTTCCTCCGTTAGCTCGTGAATTTTCGAGAGTGGGTAACTATTTCGAACCCTCTCGTTATTCCGGTCGTATTCGTATATTACATGATAGATATATATGTATATCATACGTGTTTCCGAATTCTTGTTTGAAGTCGGATTTATTTCGAATGTTTACCGGCTCGTATATGTCGTTTCGTTTATTGAATTATGCTCGTAACCTTAGTTAAATCGAGTATCATGTTGAACCTCAATATGCTCGTTTATTTGCTGTCGAGAAAGTATATTGACCGTCGTCGAGTTTCGAAACATCCGTTTTTATTCGTTGGTATTTTATGTGAAAATACGTTTTTCGCTGATCTGTTGTGCCGCATTTTAAGCTATCGGAGACTGGTTATTTGAAAATGTGGTCTTCACATGAAATGTAGTATGTTCAGTTTTCTAAACCTGGGTTTTGGAATTTCTCGATTTCGAGCTATATCGATAAAGTTATGATTTTTACAAAAATGTTGCGCGTTCAGTTTTCCTGCTACTCGGCAGCATATCTGTAATTAATGTGTGACCTGTTTATCATGTCGTAATGTGCTCGTATGAACTTACACTCTTCATAGAAGTTATAGATATATTTCTTGCCTTTCAAATGAGATAGATTTCTTGTCGATACGTGCTCTGTAGCTCGAGTTATGATTTTATGAAGATAGATATGCATGAGTTAGGAATAATACTGTTGGCAGAAACATGGATATGAATGTTAACAGCTTTTTGACCATTCAAATGAGCTCATATGTTTCTGTGTTCTAAATGAAAGTTGTAGAAAAATTTCTAATGTTTAATTTGAGACTTGAACCATGTCATTTGAAGGTCTGTAGCTCGGTCTAGGTTGTAAAAACTAAAGTGCTGTCCATATCACATGTTAATTCTTGACAGATTTGCTGAACCAAATGTTTTGTGTTTAAACTCATTTCAAATGTATTTATTTTCCAAAGTGACCTTCATCAAAGTTGTAGAAATTTGAGTTAGCTATCATGTAGTTTTTGAATTTCATTAAAATCATGTCTGTAGCTCCAGTTAGAGAGTAATTACTGAGGGCTGGTCAAGTGCATTACCCCAGTTTTGGACTGTAACTCATTTTTTTATGTTTGTTGATTTATCACCTTTTAAATGACCTCATTTGCCTTCAGTGTCTTCATAAGAATTGTAGATTTATCTCTTAAGATTACAATGCAATTTGATTGATGTTCATACGAGTTGTGTGATGAAAATTATGTCGATTCTAAAAACGCTGCCGGGTTGACTTTTTCAAAACTTATGTGATATTTATGAAATGTGTTTTCCTTGATCTAATGCATGCTTGAATGCTTACGTGGTCTTAGTTGAGCTAAGTAAATTATTGAATAGTCTTTGATAAGACTATTTTAATAAATGTAGGTGTTTGACGAGTCGACCTCGCCGACTACTATTCTTGTGTATTTGATTCGATCGCTACCAGGTGGGTACATTTATGATGTATTCCATAATTATCGCATTTCTTTATTTCGTGTAATATTTCTTTGAAAATTTTTGTATGCATGAGAACTCTAGTCTAAGTGTCCCGAACGCTAGTGCCTTTGATGAATGCATAACAGTGAGAGGTCACCTGCCCGTTGTATCCGGGAGGTGACACCCTGATCCGTGTGAGTTTCGGGGGGGAAAAACATCTCCACTGTCTCCTGGAAAACATCCATGATCCGTGAATAGTTCGGGGTGGACTCCCATGATCCGTGTGTGGTTCGGGGTGGGGGAAATTTTCCAGTTACGGCCTTGCCGATGTTTGGTCGGAAGGTTGTTGTATGTACATAGGAGTTTTGCGATAGGGCTGGGTAGGGGGTTTAGGCTAGGAATTCTGTGCATACCGATACTGGAACTGTTTTAACGTAATACTACTTTTAAATTAATTATACGGAATAACTGTGCGATAATGGTGAGCTAGTTGGTTGCTCACCCCCATTATTTTCTTGTTGTCTTCTCTCTTCCTTTGTTTTAGGATAAGACGAGCTGGAGGCGGTGGCGTAGGACGAGCGAGATGGTGGTCATATGTGTTGATAAACCTATGCTTCCGTACCTTGATATTTATTTACTTGCCTTGGATTATTTACTGGTTTCACTTTCGAACTATGTTAGATTATTTGTTTAACTTTGAATAATGATGCTTCCGCTTTATTTATTTCAAACATGTTGGAATATTTTAATTATGCATGACTGGTTTGAAGTTTATGGATAACTTAAAATTTCATTTTGAACTGTTAAATTTTATCTGAGTAAATGTTTATTTGTTTCAGTAGTTTATGTAGCGCCCGTTGAGTGTTAAAGTTTTAAATTGGGATTTTGCGAAAAATAAACTCTGATTTTTATAAATAAATTCGGTAAATTCTTTAAAATAAAACGGGGCGTTACAGCATAGTTTTCATAATTTTCAAATAAATAAAGAAAATATTACTATTCTAAAAATAAACTAATATAGGAATAAGTAAAGTTCACATGCAATATTAGCTAATAAAAAAGTAAAAAATATAAATTAAAAATACTTAACACAAAAATAAAATGAGCATTTTTTGTCCTCATGTAGTTATTTTTTAATTAGATCCACATATTTTTTGCTTTTCTATTGGCAAACCAAATAAAACAATTTCATTTTTTTCTTAACCATGTTTTACCGAGATTTTGGTAAGTTCATATCATTTTTTTTTTAAGTTCATATCATTTTCTTTAGGAAAGAGACAGCTGCATAAACATTAACAAATTGTTTCAATTTTTTATTAAAATTATTTTCAATTCAATTTGTTTGATAAAAAAATCGGTGCATTGTTAGAAAAATTCGGTTGCATTTTTAGGAAAAATTGATGATTTTTTTATTTGGTTTACAAAAATATTCGGATCAATTTGTTTTATAAAAAATCAATTTATTGGTAGGAAAATCGGCTTCACTGTCACGAGTAAATAATGATTCTTTTTAATATATATAAAAAAGTTGTTGGAAAAATACTTAAATAGAATGTTTGACTTATTAATTAATTTGTTTGACTTACTAATGTAGGAAAATTTGTTAAAAATCACGTGCAATTTGAGTATAAAAATGAGATTTAAAAGCAATATTCGAATCAATTTCTTAACAAAAAAACTCGGGAGGATGATGTTGAATTGTGGATGAGGATAATGTCAATTGATTCTTTCCGAATTGAAAGGTCACATGTGAAATATATACAGCAAGGATATCTAATTTATTAGTTAGTTAGGGAGCATGATTGTAGGAGATCAAAATATATCAATGTAAATGTAATATCAAGCCATATAAAACAAGTTTCGTTATAAGTAATTTAAATATTCTTGGTAAGTTTTAAATTATTATATATAATAAATCCTTTTTTTATATATATATTAATAGATACTACCTCCTTTTTTTTTAAATGTCATTTTGACTTTATTAACAATTAACCAAATAAATGACGTTTTGGATCTTTTGTACATATTTTTTCATTATTACCCCAATCTAGCTAATAAATACACTACATCTTTTCATATTCATTCTTCATCTTTTCTCAAAACATTCATCTCTATCCTCATTAATGAGGGTAATTATTGACAAAAAAAATTCTTAATTACTGTGCAACTTTTCAAAATGACACTTATTAAAAAAAGGAGGGAGTACTATATATGTACTTATATATCTATATTTATATATATATATATATATATATTGAAAGAGGTTGATTAAAAAATCATTTATAGAAACTTGATAAAAAATTGGAGTCAAAACCTTTGACTTAGTTCTTTTGGAAATTCAATCTAATACTATAAAATAACAATAGGGATTTACTTTAAGTTGAAAAAAAGTTCTCGCCTAAAATTTTAGATTTTACTACAATTGATAACTTTTTTAAAATTCTTTGAAAAATTGGGAGTTGATTTGTAATTTGAATTTTAGGGCCGACGTTGGATGTGGCCGAGTCTATCAATGAGTACATGACATCATTGAATTTGTTGGATGGTCGTATGTACTTGAGTTCTGACAGTACATGCAAATCGAATTCTAATAATGATTTTTTGTCTGATCTCCATACGCCTGAGTTTTTGAATAGTATCAAGTGTTCCAGAATACCGAACCATGAGTTGTATTTGAAAATTGGAACTTCGGTCATGTTGCGGAACATGGATCATTCTATGGGTTTGTGTAATGGGACACGATTGGTTGTGACAAAGTTATCCAGTCATGTTCTTAAGTATAAGATATTCACAAGAGATCATGCTGGTGATAAGGTGTTGATTCCAAGAATGGCCATAACTCCTTCTGATGTTAGAATTCCTTTCAAGTTCCAGCAGCGACAGTTTCCCATTATGGTTTCTTGCGCCATGACTATAAACAAGAGCCATGGACAATCCTTATCTCATGTTTGCTTATTTCTTAAGAAACCAGTGTTCAGTCATGACCAGTTATATGTTGTTGTCTCACATGTCACTAACCGAAAATGTTTGAAAATCTTAATTTTTGGCGAAGATGGCATGCCAAAGAGTCAAACCAATAATGTTGTATATAGGAAAGTGTTCAATAATATATGATCTTTTCAGTCTAATTATATGTTTATATGTCTATTCTTATGATCATGATCATTGCATTATTACATAATTTATGTACAAAAGTACATCCTAAAAAGCGTATAGATAATAATTTCTCCGTGCATCGCACGGGTGATTACTAGTTGTATTTATACAGCGAAATGTGATAAATTAGGAGAAATTAAAGTATGTTTTAGGTTTATGAGATATAACCCATATAATAAAATATGCAAATTTTCTCATTTACTTGAAGTTTATCTAGCAAATATGTCAGTACGTAGTTGTTTTCCTTTTTTAGCAACCACTAGCACGTTGGCTGCACGGAAAGCAATATTAAAAAATGTATTATAAAATAAATATATTAATAATATGAATTAAAGTGTAATTTATGTTATTAAAAGTTTTTGATACATTATTATTGGGTTCACATACATATTTATAGAATAATATCTTAATATTCATAGAATAATGAACATGTTCTAATAAAATCACTTCTAATTTATTTATCTAGACTACATCATATTTATCGTCAAAATTTTTTTTTAATATTAAAATTTATATTTAGTTTCAATAATCAATTTTGTTCAACCGAGTCATCAGGCAGGTTGCTATTTAAGTTGTGTCTTATTTTTAGACTATTTACAGATAACCTCAAAGTGATCCAACAAACTTGGTGAGTAACTCAATATGTCAACCTGATTGGTCCAAATAAATGTAATTTGTAACGTTGTAATGATGTGTACAACAATTAATGCTAGTGATGTCTCCACATCCTCTTCTGCATGCTAACTATGAAATATTAATGATATTAGATTGATCATTAAATATATTTCATATATTTACAAGTAAACAAAATTACGAATTGACATGGTTATGTGATTACCACCAAACAGAAAAAAACAAGAATAATGAGGGAAGAACAGTATCCCTTGTCTCAATCGAGTGGACATAAAAATCACAAACCGATTGTAAGAGCACTCCAAAAATTTAAGTCAACAACTTCTATACTTACTAATAACTATCACATATAGGAGAACACAAAGAGATAAAGTCAACATAATAGTCTCAAAATCTCCACATTACGAGATACACAACATCGTTATGCCCACAGCCATGGCGACTAATAGTATAAAACCACCGGAAAGTGTAATATTCAGTGATGACCGTTTTTGTTTTCCTGCTCCATTTCCTCTGCATCCTCAAAGCGTTGATCGTTTATGTGAAGCTGCACGAAACAAGTCAGTTTCTTATGTTCACTTGTTATATATTAATACATGATGAAGATTCATTAAAAATCTACTATAACAAAGTAAGACGTAAATTGCGGACTTTTCACAGTAATTAATTCTTCAAAGGAAAAAAAAAAAAACACAAATAGCTTTTAAAATATGGAATGCCGGATAAAAGAAATGGGTACAGTAATTATTTATATAACCCAGAGGATAGCAGCACTAATTTGGCTCTACCGTATAAACACAAAATGAATTTCTAAACTTTACCTGCACCACTGAATGAGCCAAGTCATGAGTCCCATTAGCACCAATTGCATTCACTGAGATTTCAGGGACATCACATTCTGGACCATCATCCTCTAAAGAATTACAAACGTGAAATAAAAGAGATGAGAACACGTAAAAAAATGCTCAACTAAAGGGAACAAAAAGAGATTATTGATTCAGCTTGTACCTTCGCCATCATTTTCCAGTTGATCAGCACTGAAAATCCAATTGTGTTCAACTTCTTCCTCAGCTGGAAGCATACACAAAGTTATAATTAGTCCTAGTTAAACGCTCGGGAATGGAAATAAAAAAATGAAAGACAAAAGAAAAAGTGATTTTGCAATTTAACCCAGTAGATTCATCATTACCTTCTGTGGGATCAGGATTCAGCTCGGCACACTCACAAAATATTGCAAACAGCACATCCACTGTAATATAAAGAGAAAGATTTAGAAAGGACGAATTCGGAAGGAAACAAGGGAAAAGGTGATAGAAAGATTTAAAAATAAAATGAAGTTAAATAGTGATTATACAAAATGGAAAAACTGATAGTTACATTGATTAGGATCTGAAGGCACAAGTCTTATCTCAGTTATTTTTGATATGTCTACTGCATCGTCATTCTCAGAACCCGAGTCTTCCATTTCATCTTCCTCAGCACCAGTCTCGATCTTGAAAATACAAGAAATGCGAATGTGAACATGTTCATTGAAAAAAACATATAAAATCCTATTATGGCCAAAACACACTGATAATAGACTCCAAAACAGAGCGAAAAAGCACAAATGTTCAGCAAGTAGAGACTTGCTTAGAAGACAAGAGACTGTCTAGACTAGCTAACATGAAACCATACATACAAAAAAATCCCTGATTCATGCAAAGTCCTCCTCAGAAGCTAAAGCTACTACCAACTAAAGGGAAATGCCAACATATTAAGTTATCATTTTACAAATATGTAAAATAATTAGATTAGGTTGGTCTGCCGTCTGATATAAGAAAAGTTCATCGACATATATAGCTATAAGTGCACACAGCTTATGCAATTTTCGAACTCAATATTCATTCAAATGGCACATAATACTTCAAGATACAATGGATTTTAGCTATTGCATGCATCGCTGTTACTAAATCTGTCAAGTTGCCAAAGGCCAGCTTTGGAATGACAATAGGCAACTTATCGACATTAGTTACACTATAAACCCAGCTTGATGATACACAGCCCAAATCTTGGAAAATTTCATATTATTCCATTCATTTCATACACAATTGTAACAATCAAATATCCATACAAAATTCCAATTGCAACTCAAAACTCTATTTCATCAAAAAGGTAAAGAAAAAGAAATACAAAATAATGAACATGAGAAGCTTAGTGTTAATACAATCATGACCCTTACCTGAGTATATATACAAGGGGAAGGATAAACCTCAGGGTCACTAGAAACCGCGTGTAGAGACACGGAGATGAAGTCGACCGCATAGCCCTTAGCTCGGTCTGTGTCACTCAACCACACGACTTGTCTTTCCAAACAGACAAAAGAAAAAAAAGATTAGTTGCGTCAAAAACACTTTCGAACTCCTACGATTTCATGAGCAAGAAATTTCATTTACTTGGTAGTGATGTAGAGAGTGCCGGGGGATTCAGGCGGGCGGTGGCCGTCGCCAAGAACGATTGAGACTCCCTGCAGGACGTGCATCAGCTCCTCACCATTTCCGACGTCTAATACTGGCCGTCCGGCGCCGTCTCTTTCTGTCACCAGTCGAAGTCCAGTGGCCATTAGCAGGTGGGATTTTAGCGCGGGTGTGGGTTTAACGAGGGTTTTGGGAATTGGGGCTTAGGGTTTTGACGCGGAGTAATTCAAATAAGTGTCGATGGAGGAAAGAGGGATAGAATGGTCATTGACATAAAATTGTGTGGATTTTTTGTTATTATCTTTTTCTTTTACCGCATGAAAAAGACCAACAACGTGTTATGAAATAATAAAATAATGTATGTGAATGACTATTTTGCCCTCAATATATTTGTATTATTACAATTTGTGCCATCAGGAGTTTCCTATAAATAGGAGCTTCAGTTATAATGAAAAACACACCTAAGAGAATACATTTTCTCTATTCTCTCTCTTTCTCTCTAGTTTTATAACACGTTATCAGCACGAGTCTCTGCCCTCTAGAGCTCGGTTTGTAATATGACAAGAGTATGCTCTACAGTTGCGTCTTATAGACGATCTTCTGTATCAGAAATTGGATTATTATGAATAATTATTTCTTTGGGCTCCTTGTCAAGATTTCTTTAAATGTTTCCTTTTTCCCCCTTGANNNGAAA